>JAPMOB010237519.1:0-11173 GCA_029875015.1 Lepomis gibbosus
CCCTAAAAGTAGACAGAACGAGGGAGAGAAAAGTGAGAGAGAGAGAGAAATTCAGGAGGAGAAAGCTTTGAAGTGGCTTTCCATCGCAGTGAGTCTGCCGGCCGTCTCCCCGAGACGTGTCACCTTTGCCGAGAGGGAATAGGAAAATCACGTTTCGAATGGTAATGATAACATACTAATCACTTGAGCTCTTTGAAGAACCCGGGGAGTGTGCTACTCTGTCAGTATCCCTGGCTGCCTCATGCTCCCAGGCGCACACAGGCACTGCAGCCATGGTCTAGGTGTAGTAGCTTAAGCATTGCATGTCAATACGTCCCCTCTGATCCATAGGGGCTCATTATAGCCCAAGCAGCTTGGTATCCATTTTCTCCCACGTGCAAACTGCCACTGTCTCTGCTGGTGCAACTACTACTTCAACACCCATGTAACTTCTCCCCGAAACCCCCTACCACACCCTTCACCAAAAAAACAACACACCATGCATCCTGTTCCACTCACCATCTCCTCATCGCTTTCCTCCTACCAGCGGCCCATTTTAACACCCACCCACCCACCCACCCGTTCTCCTATCCCTCCATCCTCCCCCTGCCCTCCCTTTAACTATTAAAAAGTATCTCTGCAATTTTAAATGACATCTGTCAGCGGCACGAAGAAAAAGGAAGCGAGGGAAAGAAAAGAGTTCAGAGGGAGTTTTCTCCTCCTTGCTCTTTTCCCATCCCTCTTATTGTCAAACTTTGAAAAGTGTGTCGTTGACTTTTTTTCCACGTTTTTCATTTCCTCTGAGTGATTAGCTGGTACACATTTTGACAGCCCAACCAAAACTAGAGATTTCACTTCTCCCCCTGTCCCCTTCGCTCATGTGATGGGCATAAACCCTTGTCAAGGAGGCAGTTGTCATTTGTCAGGTTGTTTTCGAGTGTCAAAAATGTTACATCTGATCAGTTTCTTAACATAGCATATTAGAAAGGCCATCAAACCCAACAACTTTTGAGTCAACATTTAAGTCTTCCATGTTTATGCTGTTTATGATCCTACCTACTGAAGGCAGTTTGGGTTTAATGAAAGCTGGGTCTTAGTTTGGACTTGCATATGAAGTGTATCACTACTGTGGGCTATATGGTGCTGTATATGTTGTTTGAAGTTATGTTTAAAGTGAAGTTAGTTGAACAAACTGATTAGCAATAGACTTTATTGAAATTACAATGTGCCTCTGCCTAATAAAACAACTTCACTATAATGGTCAGTATCCAGGCATTATTTGAAACAAAGAATGATCAAACAGTAGCTTCCATGATCAACCCCCTCATGATACAGTATGCCACAATCTTTTAATGAGAGACATAGTTTATTAGACCTTGGGGATCATGTTGACAATAAGGTCAGAAAAACAGAAGCAAACTTAATACAGACAAGTGGAGAAAACCAGTGGACAAGTGGAATAAACCCTAAAACAGTCATGTTTCCCCCGTGATAGTTACAGGTCATGGAGAACTGTTCCATCCTCTTCAAGAAAGTCTTATGAATGTCTAAAACATAAACGCATGTTTTGTGAATTTGAGGGGAACCTCCATGGGAAAAGTGTGGTTAAAAAATGCCATTATCTAATATAGCAGTTTATTTCAACCACAACCAAAGCCTGTGAGATGAGTCATAGTTAGTGAGTCTCTTTTGTACAATGATTTCAAAAATGCAGTGTTGAAAACATGAAAGGGAGTATTCCCAGCAAGAGGTTTTCTGCTTTCTTAAAAAATATTTTTCAGCACTCGTTGAAAAATTGACCTGTAGCTATTAGTTGATATGAAATTCAAGGTCCCCTGCTCATGGCAGTGGAAATAAGTATGTTTAAAGCAAATGGGAAAACATTTAAGATATTGTCAAGTAACCTCAGCTAATCACTCACAACATGTGTACAAAACTCACTAAAATCCCACTAATATCTGACAACTCTTACAGGTAACATTATGTGTGTAACCACACGTTAAATTCAGGATAATAAAGCATGCATTACATTGAACAATACAAAAGATCAAGTATAGATCAACATGCCTTGCTGTCAATATAAGATTTTTGTCTAAATGTTGCATTAGTTCCTCGTTATTACTTTTTATTTGGATAAAAATAAAGTGTTTATAATGCTAATAAAAACTATTTGGCCTTTTCCATGGAACTGCATTTATTTAGTATATGTATAAGTACAATTTATATATAAATTATAATGTATAATTTCTATATATATTAATACATGGAGCAGTAATTGGATACACAAACACAATGAAATAAAGCCATAATAGTAGATTCCCACGTTTGAGAGTCCCAATGATGGAAATCAAGGCCATCAGTGAACAGAGATATTTTACAGCCTTGCATGTCAGACATGCATTGTTTAGCTATAGAAAAGACACCAAAACCACTGTTGTTGTTTTTTTTGGTGTCTAAGGAACTGCTATCAATTGATATGTGTTGGTATGAGATTATATCCCTTGCTAACACCTTGATATTCATAAACACACAGTTTTGAAAAAATGATAAAATTGCTTATTTAATTATTTATGAAACACATCTTTTCTCTGAAATGCTCTGTGAAATCCATACTTTCAATGGGCAGCCTTGTCAATTGTTGATAGCAGTGAGTAAGCCAAGGGGGGCTGCAGTAACTCATACATCATGAATACTGTTTTGGTCCACTAATGTGGATAAACAAGAAGCAGAAGAACTCTGATGGTTTTCTTTCGGATAATTATTACGTTTCACACCTCTATAATAATGTTCCTCTTACATACATTTATGATACTGATGGATTTTTAAAGGCGTAGATATTATTATTATTATTATTATTATTGTTTACTTTGTATGTTGCTTTACTATCTACAATAAATGGGGTAAAGGTTGATTTGAAATGGTTGAAATTTCTCCTCCAATTGGAATCCATCAGCAGTACAGGATTTTCTTTAAACTGGAAAGCTTCAAATAAAACAGTATTTTTATTTTAATTCGCTCCACCTCCCTGCCTTAACTTTTCTCTAAGTGCAGCAGAAGCCTGTGCTGTGAAACAATAAGAGGAGGCAACAAACCTCAAAGTACTTGTTGTTTTTATGTCCAAGATGAGGCAGCAGCACCTCTTACATTGTCAGCCTCAACATGCATATGCTTGATATTCCATCAGCATATAACACATTGTCATCCATGAAGGTTATTGCCAACCTGGCTGTATTATGTTGTTGCTGTGGATGTGGTCTGTCTGTTTAGGTGACAGTGTTGATGTGTTTCTTTGAAATGGGTCCCAGCCCTCTCAATCAATTTTTTTTGTGTTTGTTTTCTCTGGCTTTATTTTATTTTTTTCCCTCCATTTGTTGCAGAGAGCACATCTGTTGGACAACACAGAGAAGCTGGAAAGGTCATCACGGAGACTGGAGGCCGGCTACCAGATAGCAGTAGAAACTGGTACGTATTCTGTTTTTGGATTGGGGTTGGGAAGGTGTGGGGGTTGGTGGGGGTTCAAGATAGTGGTGAGGATGAGTGAGCGACAGCAAATTGTCTTGCTCATATGCGAGGTGGGTGGATGTGTGTGTTTGTGTGTGTGTTTGGGGGGCTTGAAGAAAAAAACCCCTCTTTCCTTGACGCCTGATGACATTCTCGGGAGCACATCAAAGGCAAGCCAGGGAGGGAGAGAGAGAGAGGTGTACAGGCGACAGATCGGGCGCCGCTTCTCCTTGCTCTGCTCCCGAAGAAAATTTGTGCATCGATAGTGCTGTGTGTGTATGTATGTGTTGTGTTGTGTATGTGTGTGTGTTGGGTGGGTGGTGGTATGTTTTTTTTTCTTTTTTTTTTACACAAACAGAGGGGGTCTATGAAAATAAACAACGTCAGCGTTCCTCCTGAAGTTCTTAATTCAGGAGTGCAGAAGGTAGAAAAAAAACATAATATCACTTTCTAAATAAACCATCCAAAAAAAACGCACAAACTCCTTTTTTTCCCTCATTATCAAGGATGGTTTTTATCTTAAAATAGGAAAAAAGCTCATTGGGATCTTAAATAGATTTAACCAGTTAGCATATTTTTTTTCCTTCCTGTCTTCCTTCCTGACAGTCACCACATTATTGAGGCAGAGTGTATTCCTCAGAGATGTATCAAAGCTCATTCTTGAAGTATCAACCAGCTTTCTGTGGCTTCCGTTGTAGTTTTGAAAAAGTTTGTCAATTTACACTATAATCGCGGGGTGGCTGGCGTGTGCGACATCGACAGATTTAATAATTCAAGTCAAGGAAGGTTCGCACACAGACCACCAGCTTTTGATGTTCTCTGTAACTTGCATTCACAAATTCATAAATACAATCTACATTCTCTGCTTAAAAATGTTGATTCAGATGCCTCACATGATCCTACTGTTACCCGAGTTTCTTGACTGTGTGAAATTCTGCGACAGCCACCAGGTTTTTAATTCTACCCAGTCGTATGATTCACTAGAGTGGCTCGTTTTTTGATGTTTCCCCTCACAGCTGGGTTGGTGTTAAAGAAGTGGGCCGTGGCTTAACAGTGTTCAGTACCTACTGGGCTCGGCGGTTTCGCCTGCTGTAGTCGGCCACATGCCCCTTAACCCTGTGTCACTGGTTGCCGTCTCATCCACAGTGTGTGCGGCTAGCTAAGAACAATGCTCGTTTATCCTGCCTTGGTCCCACACACTTGGCCTGGTCCGCACCAGCTGGGGCTGTGTTTGTGTTTTGGTGGGGAAGCTTCGCCCTGCGTCTTTAATCCATGACCCCTTCCTTTACTCTGCTGTCGATACCAACCCTCCGCTCAGATGCACAACCTGAAATGGCAATGTCTCCAGGTCAAGCAGGGAATACATTTGCACAAAGAACATAGATACACAGGGAATATGCACTCCTCCACCAGACTAATTACTATATATGCCAAGCTCTCAGATTCAACAAACACACTGGGCACACACATTAGGTTGCCATATTTATCCACTGTTTTATAAGGTTTGACAACCGCATTTTTTTATCTGATGGCAAATTCAGTTTGGTCTTTAATTTAGTGTTGTTCACCCATCTCAAACTATATATTTACTCTTGTGGTCCCACAGCGGCTCGTCATAACACTTCCCAGACATCTTCATGAAATCCTCCACTTTTTAGATCACAGTCCTGCCATAGTTCTTAGAGTGTTGAGACACAGTACACTAAGGACTGGGATTTGTCTTTTTGCAAACACTAAACTGTTTATTTTTATAGTCCAACAAAAGCTCCATGTATTGTAGTGTCTTCTCTTTCAAACCAACAAATACAAAATAATGAAAAAAAAATCCAAGAAGTGCACTGCGCTTTATTCATGCACATTATGAAAATTGCATTGGCAATTGTTGAGGAATAAGCTTTGAATTTTAAAACACAGAGGTGTGGCACCCATAGACGTTAAACAAGAGTAATTAGAGCGTTAAGTGTTTCTCCAATCAGACACTCTCTAGTCATACTGTAAATACTCTTCTTTCCACAAACCTTAACTCTCCTGAGACATCTAAGCAGTGCTTTTTACGAAGAGCAGTTTAGCGTCATTATTTTGCAGTAATTCAAAGTTGCATTCTTCATCGACAATGACACAGTAGCCCTTAAGAACTGTAATTGACCAATGGGGAAAGTGGAACAAAAAGACATTTTATTTCAAAGAGATAGATCCTGAACAAAGAAATGGCATAGAAACTCAGCTTTGTCCCTTTTTCTCTTTAGCGTCGACAATATATATCTCTTAATGACCAGGAACAAAAAAGCCAGGATGCTTCTAGGTCACATTTAAGGGAAAAAAGAGAACTCTTAGTTCTAAGAAAAGATGAATCTTCACACAGTACATTTTATCAGATTTGAGCTTTTTCCCCTACCATTCTCAGTGTCTCCAGTGTATTTAGTGAAAACAAAGACTTGCCAAAAGCAGTGAGAGCCCTCAGAGAGATACAGGGGAGGCTCTTTGGACATGCAGAGCTATTTACCACACGCACCCTCAAGAACCAGGGTCCTCTGTTTGTCTCATAAATAAAGTATAGAACTTCATTAGTGAAGAGCACTGACTTAAAAGCCCAAGCATAGCAACAAGCAGACATGGGGGCTAACCCAGTTAAAGAGGGCCCTAAATAAAGAGGGAGGGCATGCAGTTAGCCAATTTAAAGACATTTGAGTCAGGGGCATTTGAAATGCCCAAATGTGGAGTCTTGACTGATGTTAAATCAAAGACATGCCAGATAGTCCTACCCTCCACAGTTGAAACGATTTTGAATGATTTATGATTGCTTGTTTGGAAATAAATAGCATGTCAGATAGGACATCTAAGTTGCAATGATTAGCTATTCCACCTTTTTGATTATTATTCATTGAGGGAGAGAGAGTTGAGTTTTACATACTGACTGACAGTTCATATAAGACACGGCTAAAAAATGTTGCATCAAACCCTTGATTAATTTCCCAGTTATGGTAATAAAACTCCACTGTTTGGTTTACAAGCATCACTCTAATAAATTAATTGCTTTAAATTTATTTTAGTTTGTTGTGTCTGTTGCATTTGCTGATGGCACTGTAAATGTGTGGATGGTATTGAATTTAACAGTAGTTGTAAACTTAAAGGTAAACTATTAACTAACTTGAACTGTGGGCTCATCATAGCAGCAATATTTTTATGTTATGCGGATGCTTGATGGTTTTGTAGTTTGCTTGCAGACACATGACTCATGCAGGTTTAATCCAATTTTAAATTTTTAGATTTAATTATAAAATTTATTTTTACAATTATGAAAGAATGGATGAAATCATCTCTGAAGCAATATTTTAAAATTGTAAGACTCAGTGAACCAACCAGCAAATGTGGAGTGAATTTACTTTGAAAATCCACCCCTCTTTATACTTGTACAATTGACACAAATAACTTCGCAATGCCAGCAAAATGAGCTCCTGAAACAAAGACAGAGACAGACAAAAGCCTTGCTACTCTGCATTTTAAAGGTGGCCAGCAAGAGGCTGAGAAGACTTCTTAGGCGAGTGTTCTTGGTGTTTAGGGGACTGTAATCAATCCTACAAAATGAAAACAGCTCATTAGGGATTGATTTCAGACCCGTTTAGATAAGCAGAGAGGGCTGGGGCCGGCCCCCGGGGGCCCAGCCTCTAGCCCAAAGTTCACACCATGCCAGGTAGAGAGCAGCACCGCAGGCTATCAACTTTATTAGGATGGAGATAAGCTGATTAGACCTTGTCAATCAAAGGTGCCAGTGACTCAATCATGATCCAGGGGACTTTTCTTTCTGCCTCTCCTGTTTTCTCTCTCTTCCCACTCTCAAATCTCCCTCTCTTTTTTGTGATAAATCATTGAAGCGACCAACAAAGTGGCAGCCATCGCTGGGCTAAGCTAAGCAGCCCTGCAGTTGTCACCAAGGCAGACGCGTGGGGACCCTGTGATGATGTGACGACTATATTAAAGAGTACATCAATTTGTTTTAGAGCAGTTTGATTTTCGACTGCAGTGGTATTAAAAGAGGGGGGGGAGGGGAGGGTGAACGTGTCGGCGTCATCGAACATGATTCCAGTGGCAGAGCAAGGGGTGCTGGGACAGCAAGAAATAAATAGATACATGACAGAGTGACGAGAAATAAATAAATATATTTTTGTAAACATAAAAAAATCTTCATGGCTCCCTTTTGAAGCAGAGTGTGGCTTTGAGTCTAGCTGAGAGTCCATGGGCGCTGGAGTGGCCCAGTAACACAGCACACGTTTGTCCCGACTCTCTATCTCTCCCCTTCCATCTTCGTCTCTTTCTCTGTTTCTCTCCCACTTGCTTTATTTTTCCCTGTTCCCTCTAAAGATCAGACTCGATGCTTCTTTTGGTGTTGGGCCACCAAAGTGGCGCTCGCTCCTCAAATCCATAAGCAAACACTTAGCAAATTACATAATCAGTTACATTTATTAAGCCCAAGTGATATTTTAAGCAGAGACTATAATGAGGTCTTGACAAATGTTAAATCATTCTTTAATAATTGCAGTATTTGGTTAATTCAGAGTAATATGAAATCTTTTTTATCATGTTATTAAAACATATTTCTACAAATTAAAATCCTACAAATCAAAATGTGAAAAAAGGTTTTTATTGGAATGGACATTTCCATTCCCCTAAAGAATTCTATATAAATAATACCCACAAGCAAACCAGTGTTTGTTGTTTTAGTTTTGTTAATTCTCATACTTTTTACCAGATCAATTTTAAATAGTTTATATTATTAAGTTGAAATTTTGTGTGACCTGCTAATACACCACAATTTACTTGCTGTTTTTTCTGTCACTACATGAATGATGTGTGATAATATGCAATTTAATATTTTTCTTATTAACATGAAGCTGAATCTTTTCTCACTTCTAATTTTAGTTTATTCTCTCTGTTGCACAATGCAGTTTGAATATTTAAAAGATCTCCTTTTCATTTTAATTTTTTACTTGAGTGAATTTCCTTTAGGTATAACATAATAACTTTTTGTAGGTTGATACAATCAGTATGTTGTATTGTGTTAAAAAGGAATTTGAAGTTATTCAATAATTGTTTGATTACAAAAGCCGACAGCTGGACTTAAATATTTCACAGCTTGACATTACAGCTGAGGAGAAAGAAGGCCTTTTTAAAAATATGTTTTAAAGGAAAACTATGTTATTCTATAGTTATTTAAAAGAAAATAATTACTAAAACTGCTCCCAAAATTTCGCTTGAAACCATATTTCCTAAATATATATGCTTCAACGCATAACATCTCGCTCTCAGAAAATCTAGCCGTGGGTGAGCTGTTTATCGGTAAACCCCCGATGGATGAAAGGCGTAGCAATAATGATTTTTTCTCTCCTAATCGGACCTTGTCAGCAAGGCGTCTTATCGTGGAGAGGAAAATGACACCGATCCTATCGAAGAGCCTGGAGTCCGAGTCGGCGGCGTGTGTCCCCCCCAATCATGGCCGGCCGTGGCCCAGCCATATCTAGCGCCGCCACAAACGGCGAGCTACGCTTTTTTCATGTGGACTTCAAAAACGTTGCGAGTCATTAAAATTGCACCCGCGTTCGGCAGCAGGGATCAGCCGCTCTGGAGCGAAAATGGGATGTGGGAAGAGGAGACTCGCTAAATGTGTTAATTCCATCCTCACATGTTTAAGGCTTAATTTTAATCTGTTTGAGGGAGGGGGAGGGTGGAGGGACGATTGGAAAGGGGGGCGGGAGGGGCAATGAGAAAGCCTCGCACTGCAATAAATCGCCATTATCTTTGACACCCTAGGACTCAGCTGTTCCAGGGATTTAGGGGTCCACTGGCAACAGTGTATATCGTAGAGCATGAAAACACTGTTTACGCTTGAACTGCGGTAGCTAAGGTGCAATCACCAGTTTCAGGCTGCACAGACAAAAGGCCTTACGTGCACAATGGCCAACTAGCATACATACCCTCAATAGAAGAGCTGAACCAACAGACTCGAGTATGTGTTTGTGTGTGAGTGTGCGGCTGTTTCCCTGTGTGTTTGTGGGCAAGTCTGTGTTTCCATGTGTATCGACAGGTGTTGTTGCAAACATCCAAATATTAGCTTACGTTAAGTGGCACAACAAAGATGTGTAAAATTAAATGAACCATACACCAAAGATAGATGCAGATGACTGAATAATGGTGTTTCAGTTGAGTCCACCAACTACTAGCCTCATTGTGTCCCTCTGTTAGGTCTGCACAAGGTGTTAGCTAGCATTAATACAATTATGAAAAAAATCTAATAATTAGACCTTTACTCGGTTATTAGCTTGAACAAGCCTCTCAACATAATGAGACTCTTGGAAGTAATGATCTGACTAGAGAGCTCATTGGAGCTTTCTAGGCTTAGTCAAACACGAGGCAACATTGCTAAGAGAAAAGTTAGTTTTCCATTTTGAAAATATGCTTACATCGTTAAATAAAATCCAAACTTTGTAAGATGAAACAACGGTAATAGTATTGTTAACTGAACATGTGCGACCCAACAACATTTCTCAATAGCAGACCATGAAGAATGTCCCCAACTATGGTAAATATGTCATTTTTTTCGTGTTTCCCCGCACTCCACTCCACTACAGATCAATCTAGTAACAATACATTCAGTAAAAAAAAGGTTTAAAGCTTTAAATAATGCACAGTGTCACTTAGTAATAACCTTGAAAATTGAGTCATTTTGGCACAGTTTGTAAATTGGTCTATATTCTCAATCAAACCTCATCCAAATCATTTATTGATATCATCTAATCCTTATCTCAAGATACGAAACACCCTCCAATTGCTAGATAGTGGTATGCCACTATATCTTAAAAGACACCTTCGTCTCAACCTTAAATCAGGTTTTTTATTCTTTCTATTTTTAGGTTACAATAACTAAAAAGATACCCCCTGCCTTCTTGCATGCAGAAGAAAAAAGTGTAGCATTGACCTCTGGCTGACACAGAGAAGGCTGAGGGTGGGTGGGTGGGGAGTGGAGAAAAAGAAAGCAGCAGAAAGCACGACAGAGTGGAGAGAGCTAAGACAACAACTGTGAAGAGCCGCATAGGGTTAAAGAAAAACTGTTTCAGAAGGAAATGGGAGACAAAAGCGAGGACTTGGAGCCCCCATGGGCGCTTTTAAAGAGCCGCTACATCTGAGGCACTGAAATATTAAAAAAACGAAAGGGAGAACCAGAAAAAAAAATTTAAATAGTGAAATAAAGTAAAGGAGTGGCAGTGAGAGAGAATTGTGCCATCTTGTCACCTGAGGATGTGTATCAGAAATAATAATTCAGTGATGAGAATGACGCATAGGTGACAAGAGGATTGATGTCAGTTAAAACCATTTAAAGGAGTTAAAAAATTTATCAGAGTTAATATTGACAGGCTGCTATAAAGAGATCAGTATGTTAGGAAGGAGATGACTGTAACAACCACATTTAAATTTTTTAAAAACATTTTCACTTGTTTACAAAAACACCCCCCAGGTTTTCAGTTGACCAGTAACTACCCTTACATGTGTTCTCATTTACAATGTAGTAAAGTGATGACCATCTTGTTTATAAAGAGGCAAGCTACTACAAAGCACTTGAGAAATGACAACTGAGTCTAACTACCATTAGCAGTATGTCTTCACAGTGAGTCTTCTGTCAAGCTGGCAGACATAAATGGGC
>JAPMOB010237521.1:0-14788 GCA_029875015.1 Lepomis gibbosus
ATGTTATTGTGAGATTACATTTTCATTTTCAAGATTGCATGATAATTTCAATTATGACCCCTAAATGCTTCCATAATTTTGAAAGTAACTTTCCCATACGAAAAAATTTTACCTGCCGGTGTAACCCCAAAATCTGTGACCTATCAGATTCTGTGACTACACCCAAACGATGATGTTTTCCTAACCATAACCAAGTACTTTTCGTGCCTAAACCCATAGACTGTATATAAAAACCCAACCAAGTACTTTTCGTGCCTAAACTCAACCAAGCTACAATCGCTTCACATGGTCGACAAAGCCTCTGGCGCTTGACTTCCCATTTGGGTCACAGAATCTGATAGGTTACACATTTTGGTGTCACACCTGCCGGCTAACGTAACCTCCCTACAAACCACTCCCCTAAAACATGTTTTCCTGTGCAATGGGTGCACGCAGGTAGACAAGTGCTTATTACAGTACTGTTAGTGTTATAGGCACAGACACCGGATTTTTTTCATTTTTGTGTCACAGTATTTGATTCATAGATTGCTGTTGTAATGTAAATATGATTTCAACAAATAAGGAAAAATAGTTCTGAATTAACACACCGCTTTAATCTAAAGCAACATTTTAACTGCTTTAAGGTTTTTTTCCAGTCCTGTGCAGTTAAGTTAGAGCTGTATCTTACTGTAACGATAACTTACTTAAATCTGTTCTCCTTTTTTACGTTAGCTTAACTTCCGTCGGCTATAACGAAACTTACCTGCAGTGTTAACAAACATGAACAGAAACTACATGACTTTAACGTTAGCTGATGTGGGACAAAATGCGAGTCACAAGCTGCCACGCCGCTGCAGTGAAAAGCCCCTATCCAACTTAAAACTAACTACACCACCATCTGATACGTGCTGTTTTAAACAGGGAAATGTTTGTCCATCGCTCGTCATCGTGACTCAGAACCCGAGGGAATAACTGCCAGCCACAACTTCTATTACGTCCACTTTGAAGACTCATCAAAACCGGAGCAGAAGGGATTTTATGGTAACTGTTACCCACCTGATCCTTCTCGGTTTTGCTGATTTTGTCCCCGCCGCCTCCTTCTCTTATGTCTCTCATGTTTTTTTCCTTACTGTTCGACTGCGGAAGAAAGAAATAAGGGGGTCGACAAGACTTCAGGACTTCTTTCTGACCATTTTGTAATTTAACTGGATTCAGAGTGCCCTAGACTATGGCAATGCCATTCACCCAATGTCTCCCTAACCTTCCCACACAGGTGAGGGTGCGGTTTTACAAGAGGAAGGACTTTTTTCAAATAGCCTACCGCCCTCCAAACTTTAAAGTATAGGAGGGGCCAGTCAAAACATCGGGCATTTGCTACCTGGGTTTGTTGGGCTAATGGTGATTATAACCCCTCACACAATTGATTTACTCAGCCCGTCCTCTCCTGGGTGAGTGAGATTTGGTGAAAATGGAAAGAAAATGATCTTGGCCACTGATGACACACTTTGATAGCCTACAACAGAAGCAGACAGATAACTGAAGGCACACGCCTGTGCCTTGAGCACTTTGCTGCTGTCATGGCTGTTAAATTATCACATGGTGCAGCCAACAGTGTAAGTAGGGTAGTTGGGGGGGTGGGTCAATGCAGAAACATTTTTCAATATAAATCAGAATATGTGGTCAATCAGGTAAAATGTATATTCAAAGGGCAGGAATACACTGTACTGGGCCTAGTATGCAATCGGTACAAGACCATTTCTAGCCTAAAAATAATGTCTCAGGGCACCTTTACCCTCCTAAAAGGCACGGAAACTAATGATCCATAGAAAGTGCCCATGAAAGCAGCATTCAACCTGTAGGAGTCCCATTT
Organism: Lepomis gibbosus; assembly: GCA_029875015.1. Lineage (NCBI taxonomy): Eukaryota > Metazoa > Chordata > Actinopteri > Centrarchiformes > Centrarchidae > Lepomis > Lepomis gibbosus. The sequence goes on from JAPMOB010237521.1 coordinate 1,850, forward strand.
TTTGTCAAAGACCCTAGCAGGTTAATTCAGATATGCATACAAATAAAAACACACTTATTTATATTAAATATTTATTGTACAATCCATTTAAATATTGAGGAACTTATATTTCTTTAAAAGTAATGTGGTTAAACATTTTACACATTCAAACATCTACCTTCTATGTGCTTACAGAGCATAAATCCATGATAAGTACCAGTCAGTCAGAACATTACATACAGGGATATTGGGTTGTAAATAGGTTGAGAACTCTCCACTCATTAGTCCATAACTGTTGTCATTCGTCTTGGCCCTATCTGCCATATCCCTGCGGGTCGTGGGCCTTTTTCGACTCCTCTTTTCCATTTGTTTTACTCATGTTGTATAACGTGTTGGCCAGGTTGTGAAGCTGGCATGTCCCAAGTTGGCATCCACGCCGTGGACGCAACTTCACTGCCATGCTGTCAATGATGTAGAGGAGAGATAAAATTCAAGTACAGTCCTTTAAAACTTCATATACAAAATAATCTTCAGTTTTCTAATAAATAATTAACCTAAAAAGCCATAATTAGTAGAAATTAAATAAACATTACAGTATTTCTCCTGCATTATTAGCATGCTACCGACTGTATCTTTGCATTTAAAATGTCATATGAAACGAGGTGTTTTCACCCATTTAATGGGTAGCGCTTCTGTAGTTTTGCATTTACAGCCCTCATGCTACATAGTGTAAATGAATATGCTCTTTTGTACCTGTGTTTTAGTGCATCCGGGTCTAGATGTTTGTCTTCTGAATGAAATGGGATGATCTTCAGTGTTCGAGCATGCTGCTCCTGTGTGTCCTCTGCCGTTTTCCCCCCTGAAGCCTGGACAGTGTCCCCTGGGAGAACAGCGACTGCTTCTGACCTGTGGGTCCATCAGAAAAAGGTATCTATTAATAAATGATTAATTTATTAGCCAGCAGTTGGTAATTCATCATTATGGTTACGGTCTTTGGCTGTGAATACTGATGTTTTCACAGACCTGTGAGTTGATCTAAGTGGTGTGGCAGCAGTCAAAGTCACAGTCAGCAGCAGCAGCAGAATCTCCATACCGCACTGGCCTGTGGTGGAATAACAGTGATGGTGAGGATAACACACTGTCCTGACCAAATGTATTCCTAACAAATAGTTTGTACAACTCACTATTAGCGGTAATAACACAGAGACAAAACATTATGTGACAAGAAAAGTCAATAAAGATAACAATTATGGATTAGAGGCCTGTTGAAAACAGCAAAAATATGAATCCAAGATGGAACTTACTGCCAAGAATATCCCCAAAAAAACTCCTGTGAATTTTCGAGTACACCATTCGTAGTCTGTTGTTGATTGTTGGATGCCCAAATCTGTCATCCTTCACCACTTCTGCTTCTTTATAGTGTGATGGCGTGAAGGGGCGTGTCACGCTCCCAGACAAACTCCCACGCCTATTATTTACAGCTATGGTGGCAGTTTAGCAAGAGCCGTGATACTAACATAAACAACCTTGTACTTACACTTGAAGTGACCTTGTGTTATGTTTGCATTGATATGTTCACTCTTTGCTCCACCTCCCCCACCCCCATCCACATCCCACTCTAACCTCACTCCACTTGCTGAGCAATTGTTCCCAGAAATCATTCTTTCATCTCCATCACCTGCAGGAAGCCCGCAGAGACCAAAATAACCCCAATTCTCCTCTAGGCTTTTCTTTATCGCCCCATTTTTCCTGTGCCTTTTTCCCTTGAGTCATTTTTGCCGTCACCGTGTTTATTCCTGAAATGTCCTGCACTCACCCCCGACACACACAAACACATGTGCAGTGTTTCAAAAACAACTTCTTGATCGTACATCATTCCTAAAAGACAATAAATCCAAGATAATGTGAAAAAAATTATAGTATCCAGGCATGGTACATATCTTTGCTCACCCACTTACAAATGGCCACAGAAATGACTTTTCAGGTTGGGCATGTGGACAAATTTTAATATCTCTCTAGGAAATTATCCCATAATTCCTAATCTTTTAATATTACAGTAAATCCATGGGGAGCCAGTGTCAGATTTAATGGTTTCCAACCTCCCCGCTGTGTTTCTCCCAGTCTCTCTCCTTCTTTACTGAATCACTTCCCCTCTCCAGTCTATTGTCAACCTTTCCTGTGAATGCCATCTGGGCAGGTTGAGTTGTCAGAGTTGTGCAGTGACCAACACTGGTGCACATGCATGCGAGAGCATTAGCCATCAAATGATAAGGAAGTCTTATGATTTCACATATGATTAAGCACGGATTACCTAAGTGTTGTTTTATGAAGCCTTTCCCCTGAAACTGTTACAACTTGCATGACGATGAGGATTACGTGCCAAAAGAAAGCAGACTCTCTGGGTAAACCAGTTCCTGTACATATGCTGCCACCTAGCTTTGAGCAAATTGATCATTTCTGACAAAGGCATTGTCACATTTTAAACATTTTAAACCAAAGTAAATGCATTCTACTATTGCAAACTCCATCACTAATAACAGCTTGAACAATGAGTTGATTAAAGGATAATTTAGATGACAAAAAAATCAACCTGCAACTCATTTGATAATGAATTCACTGTTGAAGTAATTTTTCATGCAGAAACGATAAACATTCCCTTGTCCAGCTTCTCAAGCATGAGGATTTCCGGCTTTTCTTTGTTATATGGGGTCATAAATTGAATATCCATGGGTTTTAGACTGTTGGTCAGACAAAACAAGCCATTTCATGACATCACCTTTGGCATTAGTAAATTGTGTAATTGTGATGGCCATTTTATACAGCAAATGAACACTTGATCAATCAGAAAAATGATCGGCTGTGGCTCAGGAGGTAGAGTGGGTTGGCTGTTAATCAGAAGGTCCGCGGTTCAATCCCCAGCTCCCATAGGCAGCATGTCAAAGTGTTCTTGGGCAAGGCACTGAACCCCGAATTGCCCCTGGCGGCTGTTCCGCCAGTGTGTGAATGTTAGTTTCTGTTTGAGCACTTAGGCTCAGTGAGTGAATGGTGAATGCAGAAGTAGTGCAAAAGTGCTTTGAGTGGTCGAAAAGACTAGAAAGGCGCTATACAAGTACGGAGCATTTACATTTTCATTAATCGATAATTGTTAGTTGCAGTCTTACACTAATGTTACCATAAGAAAAAAGTTGGGAAAGTTTTTTTTAATCCCTCTTGGTGAAAATCAGGATATTTTTCTGTAGTACATATAAAAGTAATTATGAATCCATATAGAGAATTTGTGTAATAACAATTATGTGTTTATATTCCCCCTCCAGACACATTTTAAGAGAAAGAGAAGAATAGTATGCTATGTTTTGTGGCAGTGTAGGTTAGGATGGAAGGTGAAAGTTAAATGGGCATTGGTTGCCAAAGGCCGTCGAATAATGCATGGGTGATGGGACAGTATTACGGGTTTTACCTCTCATATGCAGCTTCACCAGAAAACCCTTCCAGTCATAATTTCATCACATGGTTTGTTTTTTTCATCACATTTTATTTTGCTTTAAACTTAAATATTTATTAAATGGGAACCTCACCCAACAGGAAATACTACATCAACAACAAATAGGCTAATATAAAATATGTAGGGCTGGACAAGTTACCGCGTTATTATTGCATTAAAGCATTAATTAATTAATGCATACAATTATTTTATCTCACCTTAACACAGTTTTTATTTTTATCTGTCTATTATTATTTTGAAAGTCTGTTGCTCACTGGCTTTGAATACACATACAGTCAAACCACAGGAGGGGTGGGATGTTGAAAAGCCTGCAAATCACCCACATAAACAAGCAGCGGAGGGAAGCTTTGGAAGACTACGTTGGATGAAGCTTGTGGGAGAAGTAGATAAACAAAAGCAAGACACGTGAACAAAGGCCATAGTGAAGTGGATAGCTACACACTGCATGCTGATTAGTAAAATTCACAAACAGCGAGGATCAGACTCTCTTCCAATGATTTGTGCTGCACGTCGTGTACAAAAAGTTGAAGACAATTCAACTTCGGCAGCGGGCGGGCATGTGCGTGAGGCAAGCACTTCAGCTCACTTTAACAGGGACACTTGCTACTGAACATAGAATCTTTATGCTTCTCCCTGATAGAAGAAAAATGTTTCTGCTGTTAACCTGTTGCTCAGAAGGTGCCTGTTATGATGTTATGATCGTGGCTCTGATATAAAGCACCTTATTTGTTTAAAGTGTGCAAACCACATGTTATTGCAATTTTGTGTATATAGCAGTACATGTAAATAAAAAGTGCGCTATACACTATTTTAATATTCACTATTAAATTTTGTACTTAACAATGTGATTAATCATAGAAAATCATGTGATTAATTGCAATTAAAGTTTTAATTAATGCCCAGCACTGAAAATAAGTCTTCATAGGAGAGGTTACACTCTTATATACTGCTTATAAATGTTAGTGTGACTCTAATTACTGGACACACGATGTGTCCATACACATACACTGAAAGTTCATTCTCAGGGCATGTGTACTTGAGGTTTCAAGCTCCCACATTATTCCATCAACTTCGTACCTCACAGATATTTTCTAATACATAAAATAGCCAGACTGTCCTTTAATGGGATCTTCTGGGAAAAGTTATACACAAACATACACTCTGACGAAAACATAAAGATCCATACTCAGTTCAAAACAGATTCTTATTAAAGTCCATTTCCCCATGAAAGCTCATAGAGGTCAGTTGATTTTAGGCGACATGTAGTTTATTGTGTCCCAAGTGTTATGACATCTTTGGCCATGATGAGATTATGTGTCAGGATGATTAAAGCAGATAGTCATGGATTACGTACATCCGTTACAATGGTTGTTTTCTTCCGCTGGTTTTAAAGCTCACCAAAGGTCATCAGTCTCTTGTAGCTTTGAATTGTTGATTTCCTTCATCTCAAGTGTCTAATTCATCTTGAAGGAATATGCGTTCACTTCCATGAGAGCACTTTGTTAGGACTCGTCTGACTTTTCTCCTATTATTGCTGACGTAGAGCGCATCCTGTTGTTGTAAACCTGCAGCCACCAGCCGGCCACTTCAGCCTCCTGTTTCCTCTACCCACTGGGCACAAGAGTGAGCATCCTGCCATTCACTCGCATATCATCTTCTCACAGATTTTATCTTAGCAACAAGTGTGTAAACTTCTGCTTTGTCTTGACAGTACACTGTGTATGACTGCTGACTATTAAAAGTAGGTTAGCTAGATTGAAAACAAAAACATGCAATCAATATGTTTGCTGTCATTGCTTACAGCAGACTGATTCCTATTCTGCAGCTCCTCTGATGTAGATTGGTATCATCTGGAGTCTGAAATTTTTAGATTTTACTTCCAAGGAAAATGTTTTATAGTGCACACATATTGTGCAAGAGATAAATAACCTCTTCAGAGTTCATGGTTAGATTGACTTGAAAACAGCTCCATCTTGTGGGACTAGACGCAAACAGCATTATACTATAATACAGCAGTCACAATATGTAATTCACTGTACCTTTACATATACACGATGGGAGCATTTCGCTCATCAAACAGACAGACAGTTTAACCTGTGAGCTAGAAGTTGAACAAAACTGATGTTATATTAGGTGACTCTGCAGATCTGCATATCTCAGCAGTGTCTTTCAAGTTAAGCTCAGCCACCGATAGCAACAGTGTGGTTATGCAACAGCTAGAGAAGCGTGATGAAAACAAAATCTTAACAGTTAGTGATTCGCAAGCTTTTAAGAGATTTGAGTGAAAGAGCTGGACAGAGTCAGAGAGAGAGTGAGAGAGAGAGAGAGAGAGAGAGAGAGAGAGATGTGCAGCAAGTCTGAAAAACCTGTAGGTTAGAGGGTCAACGCTGAGAGATATAAGCTTAGAGTCCATTAGTGGATTATAACCGTAACCACTCCATGGCTCCTGCATCTCTCTTGGATTAAAGAGAGGGAGAGAGCAATACAGAACTATGCTTAGTGCATGACGGTAACTGGAAAGCAAGTGAAGAGAAAATTCAAAGGCAGAGCATACGTGGACTGAGAAATACTGGGAAGCGAGCTGAAGTACACTTGGCAGCAGTGACAGCACACCTACGGTATATCACCTGGCTGATTAAGTGAATCGCACAAGGTAAATTTACACAAACGTGAAGTGATCTGTCTGCAGTCTTTTTTTTTAAATGTGTGTGTGTTTGTGATACATCTCAGTATGGACAACTATAAACAGAAATAGCTTCAGCTTTCATTAGCACAGGAAGCATAGTAATCAAACTGATGTGGTTGTCATGACAATAGGATGGTATGATGATTTTTTTCTTTCTTTTAATGTCACAGATTAGCTTTCATTTCCACATTCTGTGTGAACAACCACACGTATACTCTGCATGGTGTATTTTGTCACTATTTAATAATGCATGACCTCTGTTGCTGTCATCCTCATCCATATTGTTGTGTAACTTTAATTTTGTTATGGCCTGAATGATTATTCCTCTGTGTGTGTGTGTGTGTGTGTGTGTGTGTGTGTGCAGGAAGCATGGACGTGGATCTGGAGGGGATTATCCAGTGCATCAAGCAGGGGGATGAGAACGGTGTTCAGACACAGCTGCAGGAGTTCAACAAAGAGGTAACACCATGTGAACACACATTCTCGTGTCTGAATGATACACTGCTGCTTGTGATGTTTGCAGACCATCATTTTGTCATCATTTCTGTCCTACAGTATGCCCAGTGCTTCTTCTTTGATGCAGAGGAGAGGGACCGAAGGAAAGTAAGTTGGTTTATGTTGATCACATCTCTGTCCTATCTGTGTTCCATAAATCTCACCTTTTCTTACCCCGCCCACTCCCCCTCCCTACCTGCACTCCATACTGTGATTAGTAATTCTGCTGTATCAGTTGTCCCTGATCCTCTCTCCTTGCATGCGCAGGCAGATTGAGCCCCAGCAGACCTACTGAATAACCAACATACTTCATGTTAATCTATTCAACACTTTCAGGTCTGTCATTTGCAAACACTGAAAAGCAGATCTGCGGCCATATTTACAAACGATCTAAAGCCAAAAGTAGCTCCAAAAAATAAGGGGTGAACTACAGAGCATTTTAGCATTAAAAACAGGTCCAAAGTCAAAGAGTAGTTACAGGCCATCAGTCAAATGGTCCGGGTAATGTGGATCCATCCATCCATCGTCAACAGGGTCGCAGGAGGTAATGTGGATCCAGTTTTGGAAAAATACAACAATAGTGAACTTTTAAATTTTAAAAACCTCAGCATTTAATTATTAATTTATTTAATTTGAATTGAAATAAATTAAATTAAATTCTAATTAAATAATTTGAATTTTAATTATTTAATTTGATTTCTAATTTGATTTTGATTTCATGAACGCGAATATGTAATGATAATATTTTCTCTCTCTTCTGCTGCGTTGCTCACTGAAATCGGACCATCCAACTCAAGCAAAGGAAACTAGAAGAGGTATAGTTGTGCTTTTGGTTGCACATGAGAGGCCCCTAAACCAATTCATAAACTGTAATAAAGTGTAAAACATGTGTTCTTCTGTATTTTTTCCAGTTCAGGAACAATAAAGTGAGGGAATACACTGATTCTGACTCCGACTGTGACGACTACAACCAGGAGGACCGAGGCCTCATCCTCAGACAGGTACCAGACACTGACACTTTCTGTTTGCTCTTTTCCCAGTTGTTCCTTTGATGAATGATGTTAAATTAAATGTCTGTTCTTCTTTTCCTGTCCTCAGAATTTAGTTATTGTCCTCTTGAGGTTCATAAGAACAGGAGTGAAATGCCGTCTGTTGAGAGTATCTCTACGCACCCTGAGAATCCTCTCCCGAGACAAAAAGGTCCTCAGCCCCTTGGTGACTGATGGTTCTCTCCTGACGGTGGCCAAACTAGCTGGGCTGACCACATGTGATGCAAGTGACGAAGCCAGCGACCCTGACTCTGATTTCTACGATAACATTATCGCTTCCCTCACTGAGGCCAAAGTGTTGCAGTGTCACACTGACGAGGACGACGTTGAAGCCAGTGACCAAAACAATGAGTGCTCTGCCTTTGATGAGGACACCAAGAGTAACATCAGTATCGCCACCAGTGGCGATCTGGACAGCATCAGCTGGTTTGGGAGCCACAGGACCAGCATCAATGAAATGCACAGAGGCAGCATCCATCACAAAGAGCTGGAGCGAGGGAGGAGGGACCGCAGAGAAAGCAAGATGGAGGGGCAGGAAGAGGGGGAGGAGGAGGATGATGGGGAGCCAGGAGAGGAGGCACAGAGAAAAGAGGCCATGAAGGTGTTGTGTAATGTGGTGTACAACAGCACCTGGGCGCAGGAGAGGTTCAGTGCTCTCAGGTGGGCTTCCTCACAGGACGCAGACAAAAACACACAACAATCCCAAATACTGTTAAACACAGCTGTTTGCTCTGCAACTCACATTTCTGGGTCCATTAGGGTATTTCCAGTGAAGCTACAATATAGTTTAGTCACAGATAAACAAAATGGAAATGAATTCATATTATACATTGTGGCAAATGTCAATCTTTGGTATCAATCCTCCTGCATATAAGAAACAAATTTGTTTCAACTCACAATTTTCAACAATGAGAAAAAGCAGAGACAGGCCCCAATGTTCACAAACTATCTGCTTACATGGCTGATTTATATACACATACACCCAACTTTGAAAGCAACAAGTTCATGCCTGTTTCCAGAGGTTGTTGACTGTTCACTTTGAGAAATGCAAATCCCAGACTGAGAGAGAGAGTGACAGGGCAAAGTCTAAACTGTGTTGGGCTACTCTTAGTTGTTCTCTTTTGTCATATCCTTCATTTGGCTTTTGTACAAAACATTTCCAAATGGCCAGCTACTTGTTATTTTTGCCATCAGGCTCATGTGCGGTCTCACAGAGCGTCTGTCCTCCAGCATTAGTTGCTCATCTCCCTCCAGCGTTCAGTTCTATGAACTTCGCCTCATGTTCCTTGTTACTGCACTACGTCCAGAGCTCAGGACTCAGCTTCAACAGGTAACATAACTTCACTTACTACTAAGGTACTGTGTTAAATATGTAGTATAGTATATTTTATGGTAGTTATAATATGGTAGACCATTCTGTTTTAACAACCCCCTGAGCTCTATCTCCTTGTTTATATTATATTATATTTCCTTCCTGCTCTCATTATTTGCCCTTCCAGGAAGGAGGTGTGTCCATCCTCACAGCAGCTCTGGAGAGCTGCCTGGAGGTTCAGTGGAAGGACCAGTATGAGTGTGTGCTGAGCCCAGAAGCACCACCAATCTCACTAGAAGCCTCTCACCGTATCATAGAGATCCTCAAAATCCTCTTCAACATCACCTACAGCACCCACAGGCAGGAGCCAAGTGAGGTCAGTGACTATAAGTCTGTAACAAACCTGTCAGCTTGCAGGCGTAATGACGGGGTCGTCATCTCCACGGAGGTGATAGGATTTAAGTTTAAGATTATATCAAAACATATCCTCCCTTAACCTACATCATCACTCAGCTGTACCTCACATATTATCAGCCCAATTTAATTTGCATAGAGAGAAATCCAGAATGTGCTGAATGTTTTCCCCTGCCTCAGGACGATGCAGCTCTTTACCGACACCTGGTGGCGCTCCTGCGTCTCTGCCTGATGAGGAAGTGTACTCTGTTAGATGACGCTGATGAACTGCAGGGGTGAGTATAAACCGAGGTCAGGCTGGATAGACAGAAAGTTGCAGTGACAGTTATTCAAAAATTAATACCAATGATGCATCTCTCAGTTTAACGTTTTGTTTCAGTTCAAATGAGCCCATAAATGGCTGCATACAAGGTTTGTCACAATTATCTGGATACTATAGTATATGATCAAGTGTTTACAGCATGTACAGTGCAGGTATACCCAAGGTAAATAAGGGACATTTAATCTCTAATGTTATACAGTTAGAATATAATAATTAACGTTAACATATAATTATATTTGTAGGTGAATGGGAAAGAGAGCAGCATAGATTATTCAGATTTTTATTAATAAAATACAGATTTGAATAGATAAAGATATATATGTGAGGTGGGAACACCCTCAACTCTACTCTAGATTTTGGATTTTTATGAATCCCACTTGGGTTTGTTCAATAAAACTTGAACCCCAGGTTTTTGACATCATTTAAAGTAATAATTCTTCATCTATAAACATTAATCTGTTAATACCTGGATTTGCTCACTCACACAGGTTTACACAACCAGATTAAATGTTTCAGTTGATGTGATTGAATGTGATTCAATTCTCAGGTAATTGTGATAATAAATATAGTTTTCCTAGGGTCTGGATTTTGTTCTTGTTTTTATTTTATGTGTTCATTTTATTTTTATTATTTCTTTTTTAAAGACCATCAAGCCCTTTTTATCTGCACAAAACAACTATTTCACTTTTATATCAGAGACGATTTATCTAGTGTTCATGTATATTTAAAAGAAACTGTTGGGCTGATAATACATTTCCGTCTCACTCCATATTCTTCTCTAAAGAACTGATTACAGCTTTATAATTAGTATAGTGTTTGTTGTACGGGTATATAATAATCAGTCATGCCAATCTAAACCCAATACTTTACTTTCTGCTCTCTTTTATTAACTTAAGGTAAGAGGTAGATATTATTATTAAGAGGTAGATAGGTATTTATTATTTTACAACACAGGGTTGTATAATGAGATCAGGATGTAGTTCTCTTTATTCTAATCACAAAAACAAAATGTTATATATAATAATTATATAAAGTAGATGAATTACATGTCATAGAAATAAAACTGTTAAATGGTGGGTTGCTGAGGATGAATTTAAGGAGTCTCAGCCTGAGGAGAAGCTGCTTTGTAGTCTGGTGGTACAACAGAGGATATTTCTGTATCTCTTGCCAGATGGCAGCAGGGTGATCAGGCTGTAGCTGTTGACTGTCTTTTAGTATCCTTTGGGCTCTGCGCAGGCACTGACATCAGTGGTGCTCTGTAGATGGGTCAGTCATCCTGTGCAGAGCTGTCCTATTCAGGGCGATGCACATGCCATGCTAGTTGGTGATATTTCCAGTCAGGATGCTTTCTATTACTCCTCTATAAAAGTTGAAAATAACTAGGAATGGGATTTTTTTTTAAAAGCTTCCTTAAGAAATACAGTCGTTTCTTACACTCTGTTCCTGTAATCTTCTCTCAATCCCACAGTCACACAGTCAACCTGCTGTCAGCACTGCCTCTCCAGTGTCTCGATGTGCTGCTGAGGGTACCCCTAGAGCCAGACTCTCAGCAGTACCAGGGAGTTAACATGGACTGTGTCCACGCCCTGGTGCTGTTCATGGAGAGACGCCTGGATTCGGTGAGGGAGAACGTAATATTTAGAAAAGGGGCTGAGTGCTTTGTGACCGAGCTAAATTAATTTAAAACGGAAACCTTTTCGCTCATACTGAAATGACCTGAGGCAGACTTCTCCTGTTTGTTTGCTTTTCAGGGTGACAAGATCAAAGAGAAGCTGACACCAATCCTCAATCTGCTGACAGAGAGCTGCAGGGCCCACAGAGAAACACGGCGTTACATCAGGAAACATGTAATATCCTCAAAAAACATTATAAAGAAAGCTCATGTCACATACTGCTTCCAACAGTATTTGGATTACATTATTTTTTATGTTAAAGACAACTGAAATCATGATTTATCCCCGTCATTAGATCCTGCCTCCTCTGAGAGATGTATCACACAGGCCAGAGGAGGGCTCCACAGTGAAGAGTCGTCTGATCCGTCTCATGACTCATCTGGATACAGACCTCAAGCACTGCGCTGCTGACCTCATCTTTGTCCTCTGCAAGGAAAATGGTAAGACCATACATTACCATTCTCCCTGGAGTTACAGGGATTATTTATATTACGCTGTAAATTTAAATGATCAGATCAGACTGTGAACGTGGGATGTACTTTTCTTTCATCTTGATATTAAAAACTTGAAGAAAAATGGGGGGAAAGGGTAAATATGCAAAAATCTCAACAAGTTTTCTCCTCTAAACCTCAGCATTGTTTTTGTCTTTTTTAAATCCTCCACTTCTCCTTAAATGTCCACTAAAATTCCTTGAATTACGGTGACTTTCATTAAACAAAATAACACTTCTGTCAGGACAACTTTCAATCAAACAAACTTATAATTGTACTGCAGTAAGTGAAGTTTGGAGGAATGGCTCCTTCAACACAGCTATTGGAAAGCCATAAGGTAAGGAGAGCACCTCCCTGCCCATCCATGTGTATACATGAAAAAGCCAGAGGCAGAGAGCAGCTGCACAAAACAGAGCAGGAATTAATAACAGAATGACATGATTAAGATATTAAAAAATGTTATTAAAATGTATTTATTTTTATACACATTTCTTGAAAATTCAGCCTGGCATATTTGGAAACTTTGGGCTCTCCACTAGTATTTATGCACACCATGCATTAGTACTGAGTGTGGTTTTGGAAATGTCTTTTTCATCTTGAATTTTTTTTGTTGCATAGCATAGCTTACCTACCTGACAGATGGCTTTCATCAACATTAATTTCTGTGTGTACAATAATTTGTCTCCTCACTGTTCTTATTCTAGTGAGTCGTTTTGTCAAGTATACCGGCTATGGCAACGCAGCAGGCCTGTTGGCCACCAGAGGTCTGCTGGGTGGAGGGTCCAAGACCCCTAGCTCTGACACCCAGTACTCCAGCGACTCGGACTCAGACACAGAGGAGTACCGGCAGGTCAAAGATCGTGTCAACCCGGTGACGGGGCGGGTGGAGACAGAGCAGCCAGACCCCATGGAGGGCATGACAGAGGAGGAGAAGGAAGAGGAGGCCAGGAGGCTGATCACACTCTTCAACAAGCTGTCGAGGTCTGTGTGTGTGTGTGTATGTGTATATATATATA
>JAPMOB010237522.1:0-22689 GCA_029875015.1 Lepomis gibbosus
GGTGGGGACAGTGATGTGAATAGGAAGGGTGGGTGACAGAATAACTGGAACTGTTTTCTTCATGCTTGGAAAATGACAAATTTCCTGTTGGGGTGGAATCTGCTTAGTGGATGTACATGTTTTATTTGGTCGCTTTTCTTAGCTTTAGTCTCAGATATTTGGCACATGACCCACACAAACAGACCAACAACACACACACCACGTCTATTACTCTGCTCCATCCAATGGCTGCTTAACAAGAGGGGCAGATGGCTGACCTTTTGGGTGTCTGTTTCTAGATTGTCACCGTTCAGAGGTTTGTCTGTTACTGAGAAGCCACTTGGGGTCAGCGCGTTAGAAGTCATGTTTTGCATGTAGAGTTGTGTACAAATGGCATTAAATTACATCCAAGAATAATAAATTGATACAGTCAAGCTGTTATCAGATACTTTTTAATATCAGGAACTGGTAGGAGCTGTGTTTTGGAGCAGCACAATGAAATTTTGCTTCACTTTTCACAAGTTGTCCTTTCTGTGCTATGTCAGGACAGGCATCAAGATGTCTTCATTTTTTGTTTGTGAACTCACAGGTCTCCACACCTCTCTCCCTCAAATTAGGCAGATTAGAGCGAGCATATCACAACCCCTAGAGATCTAAAAGGGCCGTGACTGTTTATTAATTGATTTATTTATTTATCTCCCGTGCCTGCTTGGTTATTAGGTTGCCATGGGAAACAGGCTGGGCCAGATCCTCTCTATTATTAAAGACACAATTTCTTGAACTGGAGACCCAGCTGTCTGAATAATTAATTTAGAGAATGAATTATCTTGCAAACGGTAAGTCTTCCCCTCCTTCTGAAATGAGCCTTTCTCTTATTGTTTAATGGACAGTGGAATTCCCACCAGCCTGTTTTTCTCCGCTGCCTGTTTCATCGAACCTTCCTCCTCTTAGCAGGAGCCCGGGGTCTCACTGAGCATGCTCAGAGCACTTTGTGTCTCTCCTGCCATCTCTCTCACTTACGCCTTACATGCCACCTCTCACCCCATCTGTCTCCAATTGCACAACCCACTCCCTCCGCCTCGCCTGCCTCCTACCCTGCAGTCCAAAATAGGAATCTGCCCCAACTGTCAGGACTTCAAATTGTCTCTTCCTCGTCACCTCTAATGCATCATTATATGACAAATGTTTTCTGCTGTGGAGCAGGTGTTAGCCAGTTTGCTAGTTAACCTATCTAGTACTTCTCTAATAGTTCGCTAGCCCTCTCTCAATTTCAACATTTCCTGAGTGCTAACTAGTGTTTAGCCTGTTGGCCACGTGCTTAACCTTACTAGTCCTTAATCTTGCTAGGTTGTTTGCAAATGCTACCCTTGCCCCGGTGACAGGCACAGTACTTTGCTAGCTCTTTCTTTTCTACAAATGTTCACTAGCTAACCCTCTCCCACTGTCTCCACTTCTCCTGACAGACCACACAGGGCTTGTTCTGAGGCCCATTCTCGCTAATCTGATCAGGCAGGCAAATACGCCGGGAAAAGCGCTTTAATGATCCCCCTAATTACCTCAAGTCAATACCAACTGTATTATTAGACTCGGGGAAAATATTCCATTAGGGTGCCCCCCGTGGGAGTCCCCCCTGTGCGCGCTGATGTCACGCGCTGCGCGCCCCCTACGCTTGTAATTAATTTTATTTACACACTCAGGAATGCACAAGGTCGCACCTGCAGCCCGGAGCCGCCCGACTCGGCCCGCCTAATCAGATCTGTCATAATTATCATTCTGCATGCTTCTGACACACGCCGGGAAATATTTCAATTTAACTACAGCCACTAGCTCCAGCAGATGCAGTCTGAGAGAGAGTGTGTGTGTGTGTGTGTGTGCATACAGGATTGTGTATGACTGAGTGAGGGGGAATTGCATGGGGAGATATTAGGACCTATCCAAGTGCTCATGCTGGTGCTTGTGTGCACTTGGTTTTGCTAGCATTTTTTGCTCTCTCTCTCTCTCTCTTTCTCTCTCTCTCTCTCTCTCTCTCTCTCTCTCTCTCTTTCACAATTTATGGGTCTATACCATATTTTTCAGTCACTATTTTTACAATGTACTCCATAAATTGAGCTTGAAGAAAGACATATAGAGTTGCCTTTTCTGCCACGTACAGAGACATTTCAGATTTTGTGTTTACTTTCTTGGCACCTATGTAAATATTCTATTTTAAGTTCAAGATTATTGAACAAGACACACAGCCATAGCACTGAATAAACAACTGCATCTGAAGACTTCTATTTCAGAACACTTTTTGGGGGTGAAAATTTGTTCCATTTCATTAGTATCTAAAGCAAACTTGTAGGCCTATTAAGAACACTTATTTAGCTGACATAGACAATTTGCAGGTTCTCTGCTATTTCAATCTGTAATTCAATAAGATCAGTCATGATTTATCAGCCTAATTATGCTTTGATATTAGCAATTAAACCCCAGCTTTGAATTAAATCTCAATCACGCTCTTATAATTGATGGAATCAGACTCCATGTAGGTGCTTTCTGTGTTTGTAATGTTGCTGCAGTTGTTGTTTATCTCTAGTTCATCTTCAGTGTGTTTGTTGTCTTCTGTGCATTCATCCTCCATCTGCTTCGGCAGTATTGAATAGAAAATATTATAAACAAGAGATAAATTTGAGGTGGGAGAACCGTGTTTGAACATTCAGTGTTGCTGTGCAGACAGTGCTAGTACCCAAATATCATCCCACCGCCAGTCTAAACTAGATTATGGTGCAATTTCATCAATACTAATATTTGATACAAAGAGGCATATGTACTGTAGCATCATCAGTGACTCAATTTCAGCCATTTTGCACACATAAACAATCTGAAGTACTTTGGTGGACAAAGACAACGCAATTTCACTAAAATGTGATATTGATTGATATTTTTAATTAATTTTCACATGCTTTATGGCGTAAAAATATGTTGCCTGCAAATATTTTCTTAGTACAAACATAGAAGGTATTAAAACATTCTTGTGTTCTAATTTTACTAGATGTTCAAATTTTATATACACTCTTATCTCTTTAGTACTGTTCTTTTGCAAGGTACTTATCCTGTTGAGAATCCAACCAAGTAGTATTAGTGTTTGTGCTGGGGAACTCCTAGGTTATAGTATTGTTGCTATATTATGTGCAGTTGTGTATGAAAAAGAACTTTGCTGAAAAAGAACAAAACGTGCAGTTAAAAAAAACCCACTGTAACCACACAGATGTTTAATGTGTTCCATTTTCGATGGACCGGTCATTTGCCTTTGGCTATTCTTTATGCTCCATCTGCCTCTATTTAGTTGCTTGAAAATTCCCTGCACACTTTATCGGTTTGGCAGCCATGACGTCACATAACTGCCACACAGAACTGGTTGGTATTGTTTTTAGTAGCAAGTGCTGACACAGAGGGCCATTTCCTGCATAGTCATGCCTTGCCTCCACAATGTGTGTGTCGTGTTAGCTGTCAATCTGTTATTGTTGTCAACTCACTTATTGTATCTGGAGAGGTCGTGACCCCTCTTCAGAAAACGTTCACTGTTTGGCTAAGACTTCTCCATGTCGCAGCTCGAATAGAGATTAATTGTTTGGCATGTATGATTCAGACTGGCAAATTTCTCTCCTAAAGCTCAGCCACTGACATCCTCACAAAAGAGGATAGTGACACAATCTGGCAACCATAATCTGGAAAGCATCCACTCTGACAAGACATCAGAGTCATATCAGTGTTAAAAAAAAAATTAAAGGCAAGTTTCAAATGCTTTACTTGACTCAGTTTTTAATCCTCAAAAGCTTTCCTTATGAGAGAAGCAGCTTCGTGATTGGTACATATGAGAACTAGAAATTTCATCATCCATTACTGTGGTCGCAGATCCAACCATCCTTAGGGCCTATCTGTCATTTCAAAAAGATGTCAGTTTGATCCATCTGTTTTGTAGTATGCCTCCTTATGAATGCTCAGGACCAGCGTGTGAATTGCAATCAGATGGTGAGGTTATGAAAAATTATGCAGAGGTAAATAAAAATGTGGCTTAACAATAAATTCAACTTTTTGATCACCATATGGTGCCTTAGCTATAATATAAACAAAGTCGGAAAAGTTTTGAAAAACGTTCATTTCCTTTATCTGTAACTAATTATTTTGATCTTCACAATCATGTGAAATACTTAATGTTGTCATGCCCTGTGTTGTGTTGCTGTTTTTTTTCTGTTCCAGTCATGTATTTGACAATAGAACGGGTTAGAGAGGGTCACTAGTTTAAATTCACAGAACTTCACAGAAGTGATCGAGATAAAAGTGGATTTATGCTTCTGCACTGAGCTGTTTCATATACTCCGTAGCACTGTCACGGCCCTCCTCAAAAATGTAAATACGTCAGGACATGGATACTACGTAGAGACTGCAATTACAATGTGAAGCATGTTGAAAAAAGGCTCAGTAATCTTTTCAGTAACGCTAGATAAATTAGTATTTTGTGATCTAGCATACCCATTTCCAGCGCAAACCTTCTCCTTACTGCGCTCTAAGTGAAAGAATGCAAACACGATTATTTTTGGATATATAATGAATGCAAAATTCAGTAATCTTCTCCTTTCCTGTAGCGAGACACATTTGTATGTAAAGATCTTGCTAGGAGTCATTTTAAGTGCAAACCTTGCCGTCGCCGTGATCATCTCCCTATCACATAGAATATATAAACATGATTACTTTGGCTATAGAATGAATACCAGACATAACCATTGTTATTCATCTAGCATTGGAGTGGTGCTACAATAATCAACAGGTTAAATCCTATCTTGAACCGTAAATTAATTCCTACGCTTTAAGTATTGACGGTGGGACCACCAGAACACCTCCACAGAGGGCCTTTGAGGGGAGGGCTTTGCTCACCTGACCCATTATCTGATGAGACAAACAGCATGAAATCTTCTATGTAAGTTATTATTAGTTCACTTCAATGCTCATGTTATCTCTGTAACGTACGTGTATAAAATAATTACTGTTTGCATGTTGAGCAAACAACATTTAGACATTGAATACACTAATAAACAGGACTTGGTGGCGTTGTCGTTGGTCTGCGAGCATGGTATAATGTGTTATTTAATATATATATTTTTGGCATATCATTGCTGTCCTTCCAATTGCCATTGCAGTTCAGATAAGGCCACTGACCCCATTTCCATTGCCCTGTCTTCTTCACAGTATGCCAAAGATTATGTGTCTCTTTGCATATTAAGACTTATCCTCCCCAAAAAAATCTGGCCTTGAATTGTTCAGTCAATTATTGCTTATTGTTGCGGCAGATTCACATATGCCCTAGCATCAGGAACGTTTCAACACTCCACTGTCGTCAGCAGATGGGCGTCCACCATGGCGTAATGTTTTTACAACATGGCACACGTTACCTTGCGGGGTGAACGCGCACGTGCAGCCGCCAGTTTGGCTTGCTCACGGAGGAGAAACATGTTATCGGCTGCATTTATCTGCATAGTGTTGTCTGCCAGTGCTGGGCCTCTGCCAGGTTCAAGGAGGAGGGAAGACAATAATGCATTGTCTTCCCCCTACTTTTAGCTCTCTCCCTTGTTCAGACAAAGAAGAGGGTTGTCTGACTGCCTCTGAAACGGTCCAGTCCTCCAACCAGCCAGCCACAACAATGGCCACAATCATTTCTCCATCTCTGATTTCTCATTCTTAATTTTTTGATGTGTCATCGTGGTCTTTCTTTGTCCAAATGGTCCAAATGTAAATGGTGCTTGATATACTCATAGTCTGTTTTCCGGGGTTGAAACGGAGGCATTATTTTTGGTCGCACAGTAATCCGAGGAAGGGGGGGGGGGGACTCAAATGGCAAATTGATGGACATCTGTTGGCTTATTTTATTTATTTATTTTCTCAGTGGCCGAGGTCAGCCTGATGGGACTGATAACAAGCAAATGAGATTAGAGGGAAGGTGTTGGCCAGGCCGTGTGACAGAACTGTCTGTCTGTCGACTGTCCCTGTCTCACTGCAAAGCCAGTTGTTCATTAATGTTTCTCTGAGCTTCCATGTTGGGGGTGTTTGCAGTGGTAGGTTTGGTGGTGAATGGGTGGGTGGGTTGGGGAGGTGAATACCATGCTGTTCTCTGACAGAGCAGGCCTATGCGCTTATTGGCAGCTTGTGACTGCAGCACTCACATACACGGTTCACCACATTGCATAGCTGGGTGAATCCCGCGCATGAATTCCACTATTGTATTGCGAGGAAAAATATTTTTATCAGAACACCCGGTTGCTTTTTATACTAGGACTATACAATAGCCTGCTAAACAGTTTATTACCCTTTTAATTTGCCACCTTATGACCCCAGAGCCCCCGTGAGCCTCTGGTCAGATCTGTGGCTCCTGTAAAACAAGAAATGGCTGGTGGTTCTTGATTGCCAGTCCCGTTGTTTGAAACTAATTAATAATTAAGCAACAATGACCTAGAGGCAGCGGATTATTGTGCAATATTGTCGCAGGTGTGTGCCAACATAGCAAGATAATCCTATGCCTGTCAGTACTTATTGCTTCGATGAACCTGTTTGCAGCATCTGTGAGTTCAACTGAGAGATGTATTTAGCATCAAAATAAACTGGCTTTCTAGTTAAATATTTTGTGGTTTCTAAGGTAATCGAGGCTGGGAAAATGCATTGGTTTACTTCACCGGGTCAACTGAAAAGATGATCAGTATCAGTCTCTGATATAAATGTAAGTGTGATGTAAATGTGATTTCTGTCACAGGCTCATCAGCATACTCATCAGTACTGACGTCATGCTGTGATCTGCCAAATAAGGAACACACTCACATTGCCATCACTATTATATTCAGAGTCATGAGTTTACACTGATACATCAATGATTGTCAGTCAATGTCATCCACTAAAGATTGGATGTCAGTTTTTTCTCTGTCATGTCCAAGAGCTACTTTTTATCAAACCTCATTATTCGCTCCGCATTTCTTTTCTGTAAGCAATGAGTTTTGACTTTTATTAAGTCACTCCACTTTAAATGTAACTAAATGCTTTCCAATTATTTTTGAGTAACCTTTTGTGTCCCATAATGGGATCATTATCATATTATCAATAACCATTAATTGTGTAGTCAATAACATTTCCTATTTCCCAATATTTTTCATTATCAATTAATCTGCCAGTAAGTTAATAGTGAAAAATGCTGTTTACGCTTCTTAAATCTCATTTTAAAATCCTTTGTTATGTCCAAACAATCCAAACTTTTTTCACTTTACAGTGATATAAAACAAAGAAAAGCACTAACACATTTGAGAAATTTTGTCATTATTTCTTGTAAAACATAAGCCAAAATAAATTCATAAAAAATACTTATTCTGGCTTTCATGTTAGCATCAGCTAGCAGACACAGAGTTTCATGAGTTGCTGTCTGCTGTTTTTTTTTGCTGGACTGTCGCACCTTCTGAGATGGTTTTCTGGAAATGGCTGCCTGTGGTTCTGTGTAGTGAGGGTTGATAAGAAGTATGAGACTTAACCATACAGTCCAAGTCCTTTCTTAATAAAAACAATTCTGTTAATACTGTTTTTAATATGAATGTAGGCTTGCTGTAAGTGATAATTATCCATTTCCTCAGTCACAAACTTTCTTGCAAGTATCACTAGTCCCTGACACATGTACATTTCTTACTGAACACAAGTTGTTGTGAAACACAGTGAGTGTATACTGTACTGTGTTGGCCAGCAACTATGCCTGTTCTGAACTACCTGTTCTATTTATTTATAGAGAGCCCTTAATGATCTTCAACAAAACACAGAGTACACTGGATTGAAGAGCCCTAGATTTTTGTTTTCTGGACCGTGTTGGAACACTTTAGCAGCAGGGGCAGTAAGTTCTATGATCCAATCAAGAGCGGTTGGTGCTTGTCAGCTGTGGTGGAGAGGCTCAACAAATTACATTAAACAATAAGGGGGAAAACAGATTTGCAACAGTATGGTAATTCTGAACGGGAATGTTGAACATAAAATCTTGTTGATTTAATAATTCTTGGGAAAGAACATTGACTTAAAAGTATGTTTTAATCATACAGATAAATTACATACTACTTTACATTCAAGAAGAAATATATTTAAATATATATTTTCTTTAAGTTTATTAAACCAAGGGAGTCAAATCACTTCTATCCATCTCTCTTTCTGCTTCTCACCATCTCTCTCTCTTCCCTTTTATCCTGCCTCTGCCTGGCCTGTGGAAGCAATGCAATTAGACAAACACAAACAAAGCTCTTGAAACTGCCATGCAAAATGCTGACTGTCCACTGTCCACAGTGCTGGCTGGGAACAGCGCTAACTGCTGTTTGACATACATCACATAAAAAACGTTTAGCAAATGTTCATTTTTTTTGTGGCTTATGATTCTTCCTTCAGCTCCTTCGATAAAAGCTAAATTGTCAGCTCAAAAACTGTAGAAATACAGGCAGCAAAGTAAAAAGCAACACAAGCGAACATTTACACTTGTGAACTAATAAACTCTCTGTACTTTATTTCATCAAATGGACTTCCTGGCATTGAAATGGAGTTCACGTCGTGCCTTTGTTTGATTGGCTCTGCTACTTTGGGTTTAATCCTGCTGGTTTGGGGAGTGTTTGAGTTGGATTACTCCATCGCTGGGCCGGGGTACTGTTTCTCTGGCTTTGACAAGATGGTGTGTGGTGGTTTGTGTGCGTCTGTTTGTGTTTTGTTTTTTTTGGGGGGTGTGTGTGTGTGTGTTTATGTGTGCGTTCTCCCTCACCACCGAATCAGCTGAAGCCACAGACAGCCCAACTGGAGCGCCGTCCAAATCCCTCTGCATGCAAATTAAAAACGCAACAATAAACGTGGCAAAGGAACAAGGTGGGCACGCAGGCTTTATGGCCCCGCTCCTCCCTCTCTCTCTTCCTCTCTCTCTATGTCTCCCTCTCTCTCTTTCACCCCCTCTCGGCCTCCCCCAAAACCCCTCCTGGGTTTGATGTGGCTTATGGGAGGAGCTGGAACAGGGGACAACCAAACTGCTGAGTTATCTCTTGCATGCAGTGTGGCGGCGTGGCTCTGCCCTGTGTGTATGCATGTGTGTGTGTCTGTGTGCGGACCAGCAGCGCGGTGTAATCCTGTGGAAATGAAAGGTGCTGCCGCGCACTGGCTGGGAGATTACAGCGCCGCTCTGTCACACTGCCAGGACAGACTAC
The DNA here is from genome assembly GCA_029875015.1 of Lepomis gibbosus. Classification (NCBI taxonomy): domain Eukaryota; kingdom Metazoa; phylum Chordata; class Actinopteri; order Centrarchiformes; family Centrarchidae; genus Lepomis; species Lepomis gibbosus. Next base: position 9,210 of record JAPMOB010237522.1, read on the forward strand.
CCGGCTGAGCGAGTAGCCCTCTGTTACACACACACACACCTCACTGCTTCTCTTTGACACTGCGTTTCCTCCTCGCTGGTTTCACTCCCTGGCTGTCCCTCCTTCTTCAGCCACTCTTGTCCGTTTACAGCCCCCCTGATAGATTCACTACAGCTTTATCTCCCCCCTCCCACTCTTCTTCGCTCTCCCACACAGCACTACAATGTGTTATTTCCCTTCACTCTTACTCACACATTGGCCCGCTGTGGTTTAGGTCGTCACGTCTGAGCCTGGGAGACCACGTCACTCAGCCCCTGCAGAGCCCTTCTGGCTGTACAGTCGTGAATCCTCAGTTTGTCATTCAGCTCGATGAACAACACATTTGAATTACTGTAGCTATGAGACGTTTCTTGTCATTGTATTTATTCCACAACATCATACTCTAACTTTATCTCATCTATAACATAAAATGTGGCTAATGTTAACCCAATCTCAATCAACCAAACCCAAGTCCTGATCTCTTATAATACAAAAGTACGCAAAAGTATAGAAATGAAAGATATGGCCATACAGTTTCAATCTAGGGCTGCAAATAAAGACTATTTTCATTATCGAATAATGTGTCAGTTATTATCTCGAGTGATCAATTAATCAATTTGTTTTTAACAGAACAGTCAGAAAATTGGAAAGAGTGAAGATTATGCTTTTCCAGAACCCAAAGTAACTTTAAATTGCTTGTTTTGTCCAACCAACAGTCAAAAAAAATAAACTTTCTATCCAGACAATGTTTGACATTTTTGCCTAAACCTTTACTGCACCAGTTGATCAATTATCAAGATGATCTGTCGATTGACTAATCGTTTCTGATTTATTCAAATCAGCATATTCATATTCTATAGCTGTCAAACTAAACCTTAAGCAACTCATTTGATACATTTAAGACAAATTACAATTTGCTTAGTGTCATTAATTTCAACATTTTGTTAAACATTCATACATCATCAATGATGCCTTTCAGAGTATATCTCCTAACGGATTTGTACTTTGCATGTGTATAAATCCTGTGCAGTTCTGCAGCTTTTACTATTAAAAACAATATATGAATGACAAGTGAGTTCAAGCTACCCTTTGTTCTGCACTTTCAATGTGTCAGTCTCGTGTTGAATCTTTTGGCCATCAAGGTTCAAGGATCAAATAAAGCATTTGTGATTGTAATTGTCCAATACTGTTCCTCGGCTCTGTCTTTCATGGCCCTCTGCTGGAGTGTTTCAAACATGAGAGCCACTTGCTTCCTGGCAAAGGTGCTACTCACTATGCAAGTGTGTGTTTCTCATCATGTTAAATTGTTCCTTAAAATTCACATCTTTATCTTTTGCTGTGGCAAAAAAAAACATACTAACTGCATGTGCAGCTACGGTGAAACAAATGGGATGTTTTGCGTTTGTATTTTTACCTTTTTATTTTAGTACTGAAAAGAGTTTTTGTAAAAACATATGTTTACATTTACGATCCTCTGTTATTCATATTTATTTGAACACCAAAAGAATCAACCAACCAATAAGTTGGTCCTCCTCTTAGGTAAAGCACTCTAAAACTGGTTGTCTGTTTTAAACCAGTTTCCATACTCTTGGGACTAAAATTCATTTTAGCACTCTTGAAACCTCTTAGAGACAGCAGTACAAAATGAATCAATTCATTTTTGACCTGTGCTCACATTTTAGTTTAAAGACCATGTATTACTCATTTACTCCTGTCTCTGTGTCTCTCTAATCCTTCCTTCAGGGCTGGCTCTGTGAGCTTCTGCGTTGGAAGGAGGATCCCTCTCCCGAGAACCGGACGCTCTGGGAGAACCTCTCCATGATCCGCCGCTTCCTAAGCCTCTCCCAAGTGGAACGCGACGCCATCTACGAGCAGGAGAGCAGCGCCGGGCAGCAGCACCACAACGAGCGGCCGACACACTTGATGCACATCTCCAGTGACCAGCTGCAGGTGAGCATGGCCACATGTGGCCTGACTGTGCCTTTAGGCAAGGCACTGTGCCACAACCAGCTCAGGCTTTACGCTTCTCTGGAGAATCTGTTTAAACAGTAAATGTTTTTTTTACTGATTCACATTCAAACACATTCAAAATATAATGTAGGTGTGTGTGTGTGTGTGTGTGTGTGTGTGTGTGTGTGTGTGTGAGACTCCCATTAAAATGCACAATTTTTCTGACAAGAAGTTGTTGACATGTTTATAATAAACCATTAAAGCTTGCACATGCAAACACAAATACAAACAAGATAGGAATAAACAGAATGTAATATGCTTACTTAAAAGTTGTCCATCCATCCATCCATCCATCCATCGTGCGTACAGGGTCGCAGGGGGGGCTGGAGCCTAACCCAGCTGACATTGGGCAAAAGGCAGTGTACACCTTGGACATGTCGCCAGTCCACATACAGACAAACAACTACTCACACTCACACCTAAGGACAATTTTAGAGACACCAATTAACCTAGCCTGCATGTCTTTGGATGGTGGGAAGAAGCCGGAGCCACGCGGACATGGGGAGAACATGCAAACACACACTGAAAGGCCGGGGCAACCGGGATTTGAACCCACGACCCTCTTGCTGTGAGGCGACAGTTCTAACCACCGCACCGCCCATTAAAAGTTGTTTTAATAAATAGAATCATTGAATCATGACATTATAGCTGTATGAACAAACACACACACAACCGAGTGCGCATACATGGCTTCACTTGTGGTCATGTACTGTTATCATATACTACTAATATACTACTAATATACTAATACTAATCAAACTGTTGTCATACACTACAGAATATACTCAGTATTTGTGCATATTTTCATACTTTTCCTGAAGTTGTAAATCAAAAAGTTAAAAGCCTAATTCCCCTCCCTCCCATTCCTTTAATCTTAACTAATTTTCCAGGAATTTGTAATAAACAACACTTAAGATTTTTTATGAACTCTTGTTAATTAGAAACAACATAGCAACACTTAAAAGTTCCTTCTTTTCAGTGAAAAAAAGCCATTTTCAAAGATATCATTAGCCTGAACTCATTTTAAAAGAGCTGCTTTATAAAAGACACCTGGCAGATGAATAGAAAAGAACACACAAGGCTCGGTTAACGGTCGAAATATCTTAATGAAGTACAATAACACTTCTATTAAAAGTCTGAGTCACAGCTGAGTGGTTGATTAGTTATTTGGTTACTTGGAGACGTGGCCAGTGTTTCACAAAGGCTGCCATTTAGTGGATATAAATAAGGTAATAGGATTTCTTTTACAAATCAATTTCAGCAGCAGATATGGAATGAGGGAATGTTGTGCATACTTTGCATGCAAACAGAACAAAAATGGTTGTTGATTGATAAAATGTGATTATTTCTGATTTAATGCTGCAGTTTTACACTGTCTATAAGAGACTAGTGTTTAAATATTTTGTGCCGGTCCTTCACTAACACGATACATTAGCCAAATTAGCTCACATTTGCTCAACAAGAACTATCACAGCTCAGTATATTGGTACAGTAAAATCACATCTTTGGGTACATTTATGCAGCTGGCAAACAAGAGTCCTTGCAAAGTGCTGTTTTGCAAACTTCATTATGAAACACCTATTCTACAGTGTCTGACTCAGAAATGAAAATAAAAGAGCACCCATTTTGTGGGGTCAATAGGGACCACGAGTTGCCCACTCATTCCCTCTCCAACCACACAATGAGACATTTTACAAGTAATGTGTCATGTGTTTACACTAACGGGATTCTGACGGCAGAGTGAAAGCCATCGATAGCATTCTCACACTGCAGCAAATCAGCCAGACCATCGCAACGTGAATTGTGCACAGGGAGCTTGTTTATCACTGCCTGGCAATAGAGACTGATAAGCAGCAGAGGCTATAATAGAGAGGCCAGTTTCCCACTGTGTGTAGGGCTGATTGTGTCTTTTAAGTTTGTGTGTGTGTGTGTGTGTGTGTGTGTGTGTGTGTGTGTGTGAGTGTGTGTGTCTGTGCGCTGTTGCCTCTACCCCCACAATGAGATACACAATCTCCCACTACCAAAAAAGGAAAAAAATCATATCTGCAGAACTGATTACATTCAATGAGATATTACATGGAAAATTCCTTCAACCAAGTGCCTGTTCTATACACAGCGGGCCCATTTTCCCTCACAACTCAATTGATTTTAATGAAAGGCCTTATTAAGGCGCCGATAAGTGTTCACTGATAACATCCCCGTCTCCTTTCTCTTCCCCTTTCTTTCCCACTGCAGGCTCAGCCACCCCAGTCACAGCAGCAGCACCAGCCCTCCCTGTCCCTTCAGCACCCCTCCCAACCCCTTTTGTCCCAGCAGCCCTTGCAGCAACAGCAGCCCACCACAGGCCCTCGGTTACCGCCTCGCCAGCCCTCCACCGCCTCTCCAGCTGAGACGGAGGACGAGGGCAGCCGTGGAGGGAGCATCAAGTCCCGCACCTGCGGAGGGAAGATCTCCCTGGAGGCTCTGGGCATCCTGCAGAGCTTCATCCAGGACGTAGGCCTGTACCCTGATGAGGAGGCCATTCACACTCTGTCGGCCCAGCTGGACCTGCCTAAGCTCACCATCATTAAGTTCTTCCAGAACCAGCGCTTCTACGTAAATCACCCAACCAAGGCGCTCAAGGAGCCCAATAACAACAACACCGCAGCCACCACTAACACCAACACCAGCAGCAGCAGCAGCTCGGCCTTCGAGGAGGAGCTGACGGACTTCAGGGAGAGCGGAGAGCTGCTGAAGGAGCTGGACGAGAGCACGCAGACCAATAGCACCATCTTCTCCATCAAGATTGAAGAGCAGCTGGGCCGAGGCGCAGAGGCCCAGTCAGAGTTAGAACACGAGGCAAAGGAGTAGGACTCTCCCCAACATATACTGAGAGTTTTCTTGTCCACACACACAGACTGATGACTGTGCTAAATGTAACACTCCGGCCGACACAGAACCACCACACCGCAAATCAAGAAAAGTAGTGTTTTTAATCAGTACAGCGCCTGGACTATATAAGGAGTGTTTATATATATATATCAGTTGCAGACTGACAGGCTCTGTAAAGTGAGTGTTCTCAAACCAGAAAGACCATTTCAGACTCAAGTACTACTTTTTGGATTTTGTAAAACTTGTATTATTCACTGTAAAGACTGATGCATCATTTAAATAATCTGCACAAAAAATTATTCTAAGTATGTTGCCGTGGATATTTGCTGACTGCACTCTATGTCTGTTGTTTTACACTGACTTACTTTATCTTTTTGAGCTACTGATTATATTTAAAAAGAAAAAAGTCCCCCTGGAGTTTGCTAGGACTTTGATAGGTGTTTACGTATGTGATGTTTAACTGGATTTAAAAAAAAAAAAAAAATGAAATCACGGACCAAGTGGTTGACAAGGCCTTAATTATGAGGTATCGAGTCTGGAGCCTGCTGGCAGATTAGTTATTCTTTTAAAAAGCGCATAATGTGATTATGGATCACTCCACACTCTGGAACGCGATCACCCAGCCCAGGTGAATCTACGAGAATAGCTCAGTCTTTACATATTATTTGTTAGGGAGGAAATATAAATATATATATATAGACATTATATTGTAACTGTAAAAAAATACAGTCTTAAAGAAACTATGCCAACAAATGCCTTGTACTATACGGCACTGCCGATGTTACATTATTTTGCAAAACCTTTGTCACTGTAACTTTCTGAATTGCCACACAGTTAGAAATGTGAATTACACCATGTTTATGTTGTCTGACATTATTTATTTGCAGATCATGCAGTGTTTCTGATGTAATTACTTTTTTAAAAAGTTTATGTTACGTAGAGCTTTTTTTAAAATTCCACCGATCTATTTTCTATTTATAAATGTAATTTCGATGGGCAGTAAAAACAAAAAGTGTCTTAAACGTTTTAAATGGAGAAATGTGCTTTAAAGGTTGCCTATAAAAAGTGCTGTGTCAACCAACTCATGCTACAAGCTTCACAATTAATGTTGTATGCAATTTTTACTATCATGCAAATAAGCTTAGGTAAAATGACTAACCTATAGAACACCTTAGAAAGAAAAACATATGCAATCTGTGTGAAAATCGATGTCTGCGATGTGTCTTCCTTTGGTTAACAATCCAATTCAAAAAGCTATTCCTGTATAAATATTCTGTATAAAAGTGTTTCTTTTTTATGAGTTTATTTCAATGAGAACACCAGTTATTTTGTTACGACTGACTGTTTTATAAGTGTTTCTCGGTTCCTTTCAGCAGAAATGTTCTAACTAGAAGTGGTTATTGATTGTTAATTACACAATTAAACTGTTTGTATTGTACCACAGATTTCTTGGCATTAACTTGACCAGAGTCTTTCAACACCAGAGTGGGATTTTCTCCTCTGCCAACGAAAGATCAAACAATGTGAATTGTTTTTAAATCTACTTCTAAGAGACATCGACTCCAGTGACTGAGTCATTCAGCTGCAGTCACTGAACACGTTATTTGTAATAACTGTAAATATCACATCTTATGAATCATTGATTGTTTATTATTGTAAATATATTTGAAGTTTGTGCAAGAGCTCACCATACAAAATTTAAATCAACGTTCTGTCGTGCCTCTTCCTCTCAAACTGACTGTACCTGGGCTCTTCTACTGCTGAGTGTATCTGAAGCACCTGTGAAATCTGAAATAAATAAATGTTAGGTGTGAACACCTGTAATAGCAAAGCAGGGAGTTAAGATATAAAACAGCACAGGTGTCCTGACCTCGCCGTGAACCCCAGGTGAGGCCAGGTGTCTGCACCTTTAGGAAATTACCCTCACCTGTTAACACCCTGCGATATGTGCCAGCCAATCTGGGCCGGCGTTCCCTTGATGTTCTGCTCTTTTTTTCATGAATAAAAAGCCAGAGTGTAATAATGTGTGTGTTCAGAGGAAAAGATAATCACATAAAACACATCATACATAAGTGTCAGATGCTCTCGGGTGGTGGGGGAGGGATCATCGTCTGGAGAGGTGGAGATCAAAAGGTGCACCAACACGTGTCGAGCTAACATGACAAAGTAGAGAGGCACCATTAAGCTTCATTATTTCCTGATTTTGACATTACAAGTGACTTACTGTCAAACAGAGGTGAAGGCACCAACAAACAACAGGAACTCCAGCGTAACACTCCTCCTCATTATGAATGTTTTCATAAGGATCAGCCATATTTGCTTCAGACTTAGAAAAGCTTTTTCCACACAGATGGCTAATACTTTTCTATAACACTGGTTGTCGATCTTGGAGGTGGTCGCAAGAATATTTAGGAAATGATTTCTGGAAGAAAAGCGATTTTATTATTCAATAATTAAGTAAATATCCTATCCTAGGGAATACAAAAAACTAATGTCCACATACAGTAGTAAAAGAGTTTTTAAGTCTTTATTTTATTGGAAATCTCCAGTTTTGTGTTGGAGTTTCACCACGATTGGGACTGCTCAGAGAAGACAGAACAGTTTTTAAACTCTGTCTCCATTAGGCTGTTCGCTGCTTCTCCACAGCATCAAACACACTTCAAAGACTTTCCCCAGATGTCAAAATAGAAATCATAATTACGACAAGAATGGTGACTGATGAATCACTGACTCTGTTACCCCAGGCTTCTCATGCTGTTGCTTATTTTAAAAATTAGCAGGCTGCACTAGACAAGTTTCCCAGAAAGCATTCATATATGATGCCACATCATGCTGCGATACACCACTTCTGGGGGAGAAAAGGCCAAGCAGACACAGTATCTTCTTGTGATATTTGTAGCAATTCTCAGTGTCATAGCAAATAAACACTTTCCACATAAAGGCTCCAGTTAACGCATATGGCTTGCTGAGGGTTGGCTGGAGTTTCTGAGGTCAAACTGACAAATAAAGCTTCATTTTAACCCAGTGAGACTCTCAGATATGTATTTTGAGCTGTCAGAGGAGGCACCCAGCTCTTAGCGAAAATAGGAGGATATGCATTTTGTATTATCCATCAGTAAGTTACATTTTAAGTGAAATAATAATTTAGATCATCACAAATTAATTCTAATTAATTATACATTTTGATTCATATTTCATAAAATAATAAATTAGTGTTGGAGGTTGTAGTCAGCAGTACTACTATATAAACATATTTAACCACAAGTAAATTCCTGCATTCAAAATGTCACCTAAGTAAAAGCATGTATATATTATTTATATATTACTATTTCATCATGAATACTGAAGCATCAATGTATACTGTAAGAAGAATTTTAATGTTATAGCTGGTCACAGTGGAACTATTTAACTATTTTATATACTTGTGGGCAGTTTAATCTATAATACATCGTATTTTATAAACTCAGCATGTGTTGTGAAATCTGAATCTGTAAAGTTAATAGTAACTCAAGGCGTCAAACCAATGTAGTTAGTTATAAACTGCAATATTGTAGTAGAAGTATAAAGTATCATGAAATGGAAATGCTCAAGTAAAGTACAAGTATCACCACTGATTAAAAAAAATATACAGCACTAATATGACAATTTGTAAAAGGACAGCAATGATGAATTAATGAAGTCAAACTTTTATCATGTGTAATAAATGTAAGTTATTTTGATAATGTCTTTTTGATTGTTGGGATGCAAATCTGCAGGATGGACACATTTAAAGAAAGTATACATACTCCACTGAACACAACCCCCCAGAGTACTCATGAACATGTCAATCAACAGTGCACATTAACACTTCACAGACAACTTGAAGGAATACTGGAGAAATAGGAGATTGGGTTTTCTGAGTGCAGATTTCAAGTGAGCATCATATAGTGAGTATCATATTTTGTGGGTGTTTTTTTTCCCCAGCCTTGTTGTTCATCACTTAACGACTCTGAAAAAGGTGGCCTGGAAATCATCAACAACTTGGCTCAGTCCCTCACAGTTTTCTATTATATATTCCATCACATGAGATACTTAAGCCAGTGTTAGCACTCATCAGCTTAATACGCAACATTCAACAATTAGTTGAAAAAGTTCTGAGGATTTTAGGGAGGTATAACTTTTCTGGTAGCTGAGGAGGAACCGACTAACTCTTTTATGTCGTAGGATAGTAGTCAACAGGACCTCCGTGAAAAGTGGATATGAAACATGAGCTGGGGTGGAGAAGATCTCAGAATAACATCTAAAAATACCAGGAACAGAACCCCAAATGAGATAAGAATCTCAGTTTTACATGGACGATGTGCCTGTTGATATGTGATCTATTATCAGATCTGCAGCTGTTCATTTTCCTTTTTTTGTTTTTTCAAGCTGTTTATGTAGTGTTCATTATGTTATTTGTTTGTTTGTTTTTAAATTCAATGCTTATTTTTATTATCAACAAAATGAAAACAATAACATACTGAAATATGACTGAAAATCAAATTTTAAAATTTTTTGCTGGTGATTTGTGCTTTCTCCATAATTGTCTCCTCACTTTCTTTTACCCTAGAGACCTTTTCTGAGCTTTCACTGGGGATCTTGTTTATTGTGGTGATCAGTGCCCTTTTTCAAGGAGAATTACAGCAACCTCAGCATATAAAACCTGTGTGACCATCGGCTGACCTAGTATCATTAAAAATTTTAGCATTAATCAGTAAAAATTAAGTTAAAATTAAAATAAAACATTAGGACTTAAATGTTACCTAGAGTCAGCCAAAAAACTGACAAAGAAAAAGTGATGCAGTGGTGCTGTAGGAAGTTTTGTCTTAACCAGGTGTTGATGAACGTCAGAAGATTATTTTGGGGATCTTTATGTCCCAGATCAAAGATCGCAAGACAAGATAAGACTGTGCTGCTGGGCAAAAATTCATGTAAATTGCTGGAGAAAGTCATAGGTTGCTATTTACACAATGTTTGCCAACAGGCAAGCTACTCACTGACAAGCTAGCGTCAAGCAAGCTAGCAAGTGGCTTGCTTGTTAGCAAACAGGAACGAGTGAGTAGTGGCAGAGTTTGCTTACAGGTCTTTACTGACATGCTATCAGGATAATTTGAAAAATTCTATAATGACATTACTCAACACATATTGACATAAAGTAATATTATAGAAAATCTATGCTTCTGGTGTAGTTTTTTTATCTTTCTGCTTTGCTTGGAATCCACCTTCAGCCATTAGGCAGTTTGTCAAACATCTCATTGTAAGGAACAAAATTCATTTTGAGCATAGAACCCCTAAACATGGCAGTGCACGGGCCATTGTTCTCTCTATTGTCAACACAAATATTGACACACTAAGCAGTGCACAAGCTGCATTTACAGGCTAGGAAGAGATTTATTGGGCAGTAGCTTCTTTATGTTTCTGCTATGTTTAGCTCCAGATTAACAGGGACGTTACACTCAGGTTGCTTCAGCACAGCATCAGCAAGGTCTGGCTCGTGTAGGGGAGTCCTCAGTGCCTACCCATGAGCCCTTGGGACTGCGCAGTAAATCAAACAGGAAATGCAGCAGAAACCCTAATAAAGTTATTTTAATGATAGCAATCTCTGCGGAATCCCTCCAACGTAAATCGGAAACTTTGCAGAGCTGCTTGGTAAAACCCAAACATTTTCAGAAAAACATGGTTTCTCAACCTCCAAATGTGGAGAAGCGGAAACAGAAGGTTAGAGGTGTGGAAATTAATAACATTAATCACTGAGTTGCTTTCCACCCTCTTGTCTTGCTCTTTACCTTCTGGTTTTGAGGAGACAAGATTAAACATGAACCAACTCAGGGGGGATTGAAACCGTCCTTCTGATCACATTAATTCAGCAACATCACACTCACATGAATATGTATGCTAATTTCTGGAAAAGGTGGTACATGCCCTTGTTTTATCCTGATTATTAACACTTCGGTATGATGCCCAACATTTTCAGTCAGCTGTCCTGTAACCCTAGCACAAGTGCAGGCCTTATCACACCACAAGTTTGCAGATATCACCTTAGAGCTGCAAAGTCACAGCCTGAAGGTGGTTTTAGGCAGTCTCAGCTGTTAACTATTACATTCCAGGTCTTGAATTTATATTCAGGGCCAAAACATCTGTCTACCCTTTTATTCTGTCTCAGACATAACAGCTTTTGTTTGAAGTTAGGAGGCAGACACAACAACCGACCTTCCACCTTTGTTTCCACAGTATTCCGCTATCATCAACGTTTGTGCCAAAGCCTCCAGTCCATTCGAAAAGCTGTATGTTATAGCCAGAGAAATAGATTTTCTTGTAAATATTATTCACTTCTTCATGTACTCTTCTGAGAACACTGAAAAAGATTTTTTCAATGAATTTTATGAAGCAAGAACTTTATGAAAGTATGAAAAGAAGAATCAGTCCAGAGTGCAGAAAAATGTTAACATGTGTTGGTTTTGTCTTTTCATCTAATGGTAAGGAATAACACATCACTGACTGTGCATCCTGCAGTTAGAGGAAGAGGAGAAAAATTGTGTTCTCTATTTATTGAGTCTGCGGCCTGTTGTTCATTTTCTAGGAATTTAGCTGAAGTGGGCTCTTGTTATTTGAAGTACTAATTGAACCCATTTTCCTTTTCCAAACCTGTCTTACCACTTTCATTTTAAAGCAATAACTCATCGATGAACAACACCACTCAGCAGACGCCACTTGTCACAATGGTTCCACTTATGCATTGACCAAAACAGACTCAACAGTAAAAGTTGCATCACAGATTTTCAGGCCGCTGGCGCATCAAAGTGCCTCACCACTTATCAGTCTGAATTGTCTATAATATATTCAGTTTGAGGCTGTTTTTAAACCAAATAGCTGAAAGCATCTCAGCAGATAAATTGGTGGATTTAAGGTATGTGCTTTTTCACAAATTTTGGCAGTTTTCAACTATTTTACAAACCTGTCTTTGGAGGCCTTTCCAAAAAAATTCCCAAACAAGAAGCAGAAGAATCCTATTCTGTCTTCGTCTTTGATATTCCTAAATGTCCTTAAACCGCGTAGAACCTTTGCAATATTTGAACCTTATTGAACTTAATTCTGTGGATTTACGTAAAGCATGCTCGCATCTGTGGCAGTGTTTGTAGATGTGAGTTGTGATCTTCCAATCATGGGGATGCTGATCCAGGAGAAGTTGACACGTCCTGGTCGGCAATCTGCATAGGAGCTGAGGTGCGGTTATTTCATTCAAGCACTTCTTTCCTCTGATCATAATTGCACAGTGACAGATGGGCAATGGTGGAGCACGCAAGTATACAGTGTGCATAGAAATGTGCTCATAGCTCTGAACAGAAACAGCTTCAACGCAGTCAGGTGTGGATTTTTTTGACACCTTGCTTGCCTACGTAACCCCTACTTCTATAGCAGGGACAAAGTTGCATAAAAATTGTCTTAAGTTCCAGGAAAGATGCAAGTTTGTGAAATGAATAGTTGTAAATCTTTGCTATTACAGGTGAATGATGGAAATTGTGGCCATCTTTGAATCAGAGAGCCTCTCTACCAGGATAATGGAGCAGTTGCGAGGCCTCTTGCCACCTTTCCCTCCTTGACAAGTAAGCATCAAGAGAAAAAAGGAAGAATGGAGAAGAAGCAGTTAAATTGCCTTAACAGCTGCGCAGGGTATGAATAACTCGTTAGCTGTGTGCATTTTAAGTCATCAAATCCCGAACCCCCCACCTACCCCCCTCATTTGCAAAGGGGACAGGAGGGAGGTGCTAATTAAAGTGATAAAGAGAACAAATCTTATCAAATCTGGTGCTGGTTTTTTTAGAGGGTGGGGTGGAGGTGTTGGTGTATGTGGAGAAAAAATTGCAGGGTTACATCTGTATTCTCAAACACTCAGGGAAGGTGCTATTTCATGTTTAATTAATTAAGCAGTCTCTTTAACTGTATCTTGACAAATGTGATGCCAGTTAGATAGTGATAAAGAAATTGTTTATTACTAATGAATGGTTGATTTCAGGGGAAAATAAGTTAAATTCTCTGGAACCATAGCTTTTCCTAACTGTTACAATGCATAAATGAGCATTTACTGCTCACTCTGCATAGTGGATGAGTGGATGTAAACAGGATGCAAAAGAAGGAACAGTGGAAATAAACTGTTGTTGTTGTGTTGTGCATCGAGCATGTATTCAAAATTCTTGTGAAGATCCCAAACCAAAAATGAGAGACTTTCTTATCTTTCTGTCTCCATGTGCATTAGGGCAGCATGGCTGCAGCTGAGAGGTGGATAGTGAGATTAGTGAGAATGTAGCACTGAGTTAAGGTAAAGAACTGTGTTTATGTATCAGTGACTCACTTATTTGTTCCAAATAATCTGAATTCTTTTAAAAAAATCTGTTTTGTGTGGGCAGAAAAAAAGAGTGTGTAACAAACCAGAAACTAACCCTTAGATAAGTTTTTTCAGTGTCTTCAAGCTTTATGCATTCTCCCACAGTGACTACGTTTACATGCTGTCAATATTCGGGTTATGGTCGGGTTAAGGTCACGATTCGGGTTTCTGAAACATTCG
>JAPMOB010237525.1:0-15131 GCA_029875015.1 Lepomis gibbosus
AACTCATGAGCGAGCAGAATCTGAAACACAACCGCTTTCATACAGAAATCCTGCAATAAACGCAGGAACAACAGCATGCATGCCTTGGCTTTTCACACAGACATATTCAGGGTCGGTTACTTCAAGGTTCCCGTCTCAGAGGCGGATCAACACCGGTGCCGTAACGTTAACTTACTTCATTCAGCGCAGCGAGACAGCGGCATATCGGCACAGTAACGTTACTCCCGAAAAAAGGCAAAGTGACAGCGGCTATAGACAGACAGAGCAGGTAAACTCCCACTGCAACGTTACAGTAATAGTTTTATCAGCTGCAGGTTGAAATAATCCGCGCTCGTTACATGATCACGGTACATTTACTGCTTTTAGCAGTAAGGAAATTTACTATAACAAGTGTGGCTGGCTCTTCCTCTGTGTTGTATATTATGTGGGTCGTGTTAGTTACAGCGACTGAGCGGTGGGGAAGCTGTGTAAAAGGCAATGAATCTAAATTGAACGTTACAAAGCAAACAGTGGCGGGTCCGAGCTACTGTAGCCTTAGCTAGCTGCTCGTGGCTGCATCACTGTGGGATAGTAAACAAATCGCTCCACATTAGCTTTTTACCGTTACATCATTCCTTGCAGGCTTTGACAAGTTTATGTTTAAGTTTATGTTTGAGTTTATGTTGGAGTCTGTGTTGTGCTGGGAGCAGGTCTTTCTTAGTGTTAGCAGACTGCATGTCGTAAGTTACAGTGTGTTGCTGCTGAGTGCAAAGTAGACACAGCGAGAGGCTCGGGAGCGCGCATGCAGGTGTCTGTCACTGGATATCGCAGAAAATCCGACCCGGAGCCTTCGAATAGGAATAGGAATACTTGCCTTCAGAGTTAATAGCCAAACCCGGCAGGTGGATCGTTTTAATGTCAGATTACAACCCCTTCACACACAGGCAATAAAAAAAGGATTCATTTTAGTAGAAAAACTACATACAGCCCCTTTAAGAAAACTATTCTTTCAATATAAATGTACTATACCACTATAACAACAGTCTGCTTACAATCTACTACATTACTGAAAAGCTGTTTTGGTTCTCCTGCCTGCACTACTGACAAACATACCAAAACTGACCCCTTCAGTTTGTCATGTTGACATGTGTTATAGGATTCCATCAATGCACTATTTTGACGCATAGCTTTCACACAATAATAAATGGTGAAATATATGAAGAAATTACCAGAATCATTTGAGTTGTTGTTGTCTGCCCTTAGTGAACTATATGACCTTAAACCTTGTGTGCAGCAGGTTTAAGTTTAACCTCTGAATAAAGAGATAAATCTATATGTAAAACTCACAATAAATAAAGATGTGTGCTGAATGAGTGCTGAGTCCCACTGAGTGCATTTTCACAGCAGATGACAGGCCACAAGACAAAAATATACATGCAACGTCTGCTCTGCTTTCCTAAACATAAGGCCTGTTAATATAGCAGACATGGCATATCATTACTTCCTCTTTTCTTTCCCACAGCACAGCCTGCCAGCCCCCCCCCGACTGTCACCAATCGCTCTCGGCCCCCCCAACCCCCCATCTGCTCACCAGTTCACTCGGGTACGAGCAGACATAGGAGCAACTAGGATAATATGCAGCAAATATGCTCTGCATACACGGAAACAGTGCGTCAACTGCTACAGGACTAAACACTGCGTACCATCTGATGAACTAGCTTGTGTACTGTAATGCTGTGCAGGTCAAACAGACGCAGCATGTTATCCAATGTAAAAACGTGTCATTACAGGAGTGCAAATACTTTGGGCATCTAAAACAGAATATAAAAACATTCATTATGTTAAAACAGCCACAAATTTCATAGTTTCTCTTCAAATGACCAAACATCCATTGTAAATCTTTTTTCGGTCTGTGATGTTCTGGGCTTTCTTTTGGATCCACTTTCAATTAAATTTTCTGGAAATGAAATTGAGATAAATCAAGGAAGTTTTTATCAAAGTTAGAGATTTAAATACCTGAAAAATAAAGTCAAGCAGAAACCAGAGGGTCACCAGTTCGAATCCAGCAAAGACAGCTGCCGAAGGTGCCTCTGAGCAAGGCCCTGAATCCTGAACTGCTCCCCGGGCACAATGGCTGCTCACTGCTCCTAATAACGATGGGTTAAATACAGAGAACAAATTTCCCTTTGGGGAAGTATAGTCCCGTTGATGCAAAAGTCCAAATGTAACACTGCTAAACGCAGTCCTAACACAGTCCTGCCCAGTGATTTACAACAATGCCAAATACAACCAAAGATATCAGGGATGACGAATAGAAGTTCTAAGGATAGAACAGGGTGTTGTATGCTGTATAGACTGCAAAGCCCCTTGAGGCAAATGTGTGACTTGTGATAATGGGCTATGTGATTAAATGTGTTTCTGACACACTGATATAACAGCTGCAGCATAGTAAATCTGACGCACCTTATTTTTCACGAGCTACTTGAATACTGAACACTAGGGGATCTGCTTCAAAAGTTTAGAAGTTTAAAATATTAATATGATTTTAATAAAAGTTTAACTGGGAGAATGCAACTCCTGAAAGTGATGTGATGTGATCTGCCAGAGACAATCAATCTTCACAAACAATCTTTGGCAGAGGCAAACACCGGCTGCAGAGAGCACATTAACCAGACAACAGCCAAGTTCAATGTTGGGCTGTCACAAAGTTACTCACACAATTACCGCTAATTACAGGCAGCGGATATGACATGCTGCAGGCAACGTTTATAATACGGTGAGAGCGACTCACACAGGTGCACCAAATAATTACTCAAACTCAAACACTCTAATTTTGACTTGGATATGTAGCATAACACTCACACTGACTGTATGCTGTCTTAGAAGAGAGCAGCGCTGCAACACCAGCAGGATGATAGTCGCACAGTATGGCACAGGAGAGATAAGATCAGAATTTGATTAACTTTATTTTAGCCAATAGCAATCCATTAAAATATGACCAGATCAGCCCTGATACAGATCCTCATAATCTGCCAGGGACATCTCTAAAAGATATTAATGTGATAGCTTACTCAATTTATCCCCCTACATATATTCACCATATTGGCATGCCTCTCAACTCCACAGTAGTTTTGAGCGTTGCAAACTCAACATTATGTGTAAATATCACATTATGACATTTATTGTCATTTATAAATACAGTAGTTCTTTGCCAAAACAGACAGCATGTACATGGTCTCACTTGTGTATGTGTGCGTGTTATGCATCCCTGAATCTGTCTGCACCCCTCACTAATATAACTTAAAACAAACAAACAAAACTGTAAACAAGAGAAACTCAAGCTACCAAGCCTACTTATATTCAGTTCTATTGCTTGCTATATACATATGTCAGTTGTGGATATAATTAATAATTCATTTGATTCAATGCTTTTTGAACTTTCAACACAGATCCATAGACAATGCCTGTTTTTGGATACTTCATTTTGAGAAATATAAACATACTTTTCTATAAAACCATTTTCTAAACATAAGCAGCGGTAGAAAATCTTTAAATAAACACAATTTCAAATGTGACCAAACAACTTAGTGTTCAGTACTGGACAGTTTTTGATACTTTGTGCCACAGACACTTTTTAGTCTGTAACAAAAGCACTGAGCCCAGCCCAATTCCTAAAAATTGACCTCTTACAATTTAAACATCTCACAATGCCTTTTGTTGTCCGGGTGCTTGGTCATCAGACAAATGATTAACGCGGCACACAGAACTCCAAACACCTGAACTTAAAGGATACATACAGTATACTGAGAAAACAGGGAGCACAAGAGCCCTTCAAATGAGCTGTACCCAGTAAAGACCAAAGTTCTGTGACAGAGGCCAAAGCAGTGAAGATGATCCACTGAAAGGTTGAACCAGTAGGAGGAAGACAAGGAAGGGGATGAAGAGAGCTAAGTTTAAGTGATATCAGGAGAGAGGAGAAGATGAAGAAGACTCTTGTGGATGAAAAGTGAAATGATACACACAGAGACAGAGACGTACCACAGGGAGACAGACTGAGAGATGAAGAAGAGGGGGGTTGTGGGTATTGCAGTGCCAGCTGATGATGGATTTGGACACGCTCTAGTCAGTTGGTAATGGGAGCGTGTGAGCTGTTAGAGCATGACTCAGTGCTTAAGGGTCACACTGAGGCACCTGGAGCCAAAGGACGACTCAGGTTAGAGCGATATGCATCACCACAGTGATATTTGAATTACTGACATTCTGCTGCCGTTTTATACTTAATTGTGCAAATTTAATTCAATTTGATTTTATAAAAACATTAGAATAATGTTGGTATCAAAGCCATATGATGATTAAGCAATATTCCTATTGAGTCAAATGACAGGGAAATAAGAAAAAAAGAGAAGACGACTGTGCCACAGAAATGAAGGATGAGGCTGACAAACGGGCAGAGGCATTGTTTCATGGAGGAAGACCTGACTCCACTCTTTGTTGGCCACTGTGCTTGCTAGGTCAGTTAAAAATAGTACAAGTCTCCACAATTGAGGCTAATCTTTGCAGATGGGATGTGTGCAGCACAGCGGTGGTAGCAGCAGGGATGAATGTAGTCTCGGGCCACTGCATCAGAGCGTGTAAACCCTCCTACACACACACAGGCTTTCCCACAAATGTCAACTCCAAACTGCTTTCCTTTGCGTTGCTGTGTCTTGATTTCTCAGTCAGTGCTTTTGCACTTTGATTTATATCTCGGTATGCTCAAGCACAGGTAAGTGGAGTTGCTTAGCAACTTCACTTCACACAGCCACTTTCCTGCCTCAACCCCTTCCAAATACTCCCTGTGTGTATGTCCTCTTCCCTGCTCTTTAGCCAAACACACATACATATTATTTATTATTACAGAGTAGCTTAATTCAGTAGTGTTAGGGTTGAATTTAGAGAACAATATATGAATAGTATTTCCTGGGAACTGGGGCCCTAACCTGCAAACTTTTACTTAGACAAAAATTACATGGGAACCCAAAGTATTTAATGTGTGTGTTTGTGTATCTGTGTGTTCATTCACTAAAAACTATTACTACTAGGGCTGGACAATATAACCTAAAATCAAAATGATCATTAATTTTACATTTTATTGAACATGTATCAATTGTTATTAACAGTGGTGGAAAGTAACAAAGTATTTGTACTTTGTACTTAAGTACTCTTTCAGTATCTGTACTTTATTTTTAGTTATTGCAACTTTTTACTTTCACTTCGCTACATGTCTAACCCACATATTGACGTTTTACTCCGTTACATTCTCATTCAATCAGTATTAGTAGCCTATACAGCGCACCTCAGTAGAGCAGCACTGAAAAACAATGTAAAACTGATAAAACCGACTCGGTGTGAATCAACTTCAGCCAGCTGATGCGACACCTGCATACTCAGCGACAGTCCAGCTCAGAGCTGGACAGCCCTGCCTCACGTTCCTGTCAAAGGTTAACGCAAATGCTTACAGCTTTGATGAGAGGATGAAGAGGGACTATCCTTTTAGGCACGAGAAGAATGTAAACGTGTTCTCTCCTGTCCAAGTCTGATGTAGATTAGCACTTAGCCTAATGTGCGGCTGCAGTGAACTTCTCTGTCCATCTGTCCTGCAAACCAGCTAAGCAGTGCAATTCTTGTCTGTCGTGTCTTGGTTTCCTGCTGGACAGACAGGCCACGGTGTAGCTCGGGAAGATGACCGTGTTGCGCATCGAAATGCGTTCGTATGCACATGCACAAAATTAAACTCACGCATTCGAGCAAGAAACATCTGTAGGACTAGTCCAGAGAGGATGTGAGGGCACTCCTCATACATTATTTAAACAAGACGAAGTTTAGTTGGGAAGCAGTGGATTCACATTGACTATTAAAATGTTGATTAGCTGGACAGATGGATGCACATCTCAGTAAATAATTAACATTGCATATTCAGCCATCATTTTATAAATAGTATTTTATATTTGAAAATGTGTTGAAGGAAGCCATTTTGAATAGGCCTAATGCAGCTGAACAGCTGATATTTTCTAATATATAGAAAATATCTTTTATTTAGGGGCTATGCTTAAGTTTGTCAGTAGAGTAGATGCTGAATCTTCACCCAGTACAGGAACAGACTCCAGCCAGTACAAGCACAGCTGATCCAAGAATTTTTTAAGCAGGTCCCACAGACCCAGGTGAAACACAGGCAGCCTCAGTCAGTACTAGTAGAGCCAGAGACGTACAGCCAACATCACATAAGAGCAGCCCAGACCCTAATGAACCCCCAAATGACCCAGCAGATTGGCCCTCAGTCTTAACAGACTGAGGACTGAGTTAGTGCGCAGAGGTGTGTTCAAACCAGCACTGGATTTTTCTAGTAGAGTTTTTTCACCACAATGAGAGCATTGTGGTGTCAGGTGGGACTGTGCAGCTACTCTGTTTTTGCACTGTGATCGCAGCCAGTTTGTGACCGAGTGGTAACGTAGCTGGTGCAGTTTTGTAATTTAAACATCTTAAAACTGAAGCCAACATTTCTCTGTTTGGGACTGTGAGCTGCACTTTAGAGAGGTGTTGAAGTTAACGTGTGTGGATTTTTAGTTAGGTTTGGTTTCTGCCTCCTTGTTTCATCTTAACATACCCAAAGTCCCAAGTAGCAGCAGTAGTAGTTCATAACTACTACTCCGCCTATATTCGGCACTGAATGAGTGACCACCGCTACAAACGATAATTAACATCAACTAATGGTATAACTAATCAAGTCAACTAATGGTCTAGCTCTAATTACTAATATAAATTAATTAGTATACTGAAAAAAGAACCCCTTACAAACCTTATTAAAGCTTCCACACAACTGTTGAAGGTAAACAACAATTGCAGTCAAGCTTTTTAAAAAACACCAGAGTGTTTTTGGTTTGGCTGTTGGTTGGAAATGAGACACGAACAGTCTGATATTTTGTTGACCCACACGTCGACCCCGTCCTCCTTCCTACATGCTTCCTCTCCTTGTTCTTCGAAAAACATCTACGTGACAGGTGCAGTTATAAGAGCAGCGTAACTCGGAATCAGGAGGTGTGTATTGAGTGTTTGAGTGTCCTAGTGGCATAAAGTGAAGGTGAAAGGCAACATTAGAAATCCTATCTATCAGTGAGGAGAGAGGATGGGATGGAAACTAATAACGTTCCTCAGCAAATTTAGCCCTTAGCTTTCTGGTTGCTGTTTATTTATAATGTGCTCTAACTTTTCCAAGTATTTATTCACAGATAAAATAGGTAAAAATAACCATCCCAAATGATGTGAAATTGCATATTTATCATTGGAAAAAGTACAATTTTCTTGGGGGAAGACTCCAAAACCCCCATCCACCACCAAATGTGTGCATCTAAGACTATGGGAACACACTGCAAATTGTATGCTATCCCACATGCTCATGCACACCACAGCACTGCTGCTGACACAAATTGTATTGGAGGTTTATATTCAGACATACAGCTGAATGTTTTTTTAAGTTTTTTTCGCTTCACCTCCGCTGCTACCATCCTAGGGGAAACACTGACAGAGACTATTAGTAGTAGTAGTAGTAGTAGAACAGAGTAGAGTAGAATGTGGGATGGACCACAAAGGATTCTCTTAACCGGTTTAAGTATGTGCACAAGCAGTTAACCGTCCTCCTGTTTATGTTCACTTTCCCAGATCCTCATACAAACGTACTCTGTTTCTCTTTCGGATTCTCAAGTTACAGAAATAGGTATTCAAATTTTGAACTTATTACGAATGTCACCTAAAATTTAAAATAAAAATTTGACCTAAATAAAATATTACAAACTGAACAAGTATGTATGTAATAGAAATTTTTAATGCGTTGTGGGAAATAAAAAAATGTTGTACTGTTAACATGTCCTGTTTTAACACATATAGCAACACAATTTAAAACTCTTTTTACCTTTATTTTTTATTTGGAGTTTTTCCTTCAAGACTGTACGGTACCACAGAAATTCCTCTTGATGAATCCCTCTCCTCTCTCTTGGTGCTTCATTCTCTAGATGTAATGAAAGGAATAACAGTGCTACTGTTATTTCCTGAGGCTCGGTCCTCCACTGGGAGCCTCTGAGCATGAAATCCCCTACATCCCAAGATGGAAAAATAAATCTTTTATGTCATGCTATAGAAGCATTCACACACACACGGTGAGCTTGTTGAGACTTCTGTAAATTCATTCAGCTGCATTCCCTTATAGAGAAGCTTGCTTTCGAGGGCTTCATATGGGCACCACAACGTTTGTACAGTGTGTTACTGATGTGGACAGTGGGTGACGGTGTATCGCCAATCAGCACTGGGATAATGATAACGATGCGCTTATCTGCAAAGCTGTGCCAGTAATTATGAGCTATTGGTAGGTATGTCAGAGATTTAGACTGACTACGACACTCCCGGAGGGCTGTGCACCAGAATGTTTGAGCTAATTTCTAATTAGCAACCTCGACTGACTGCAAAATAACAGCCGATTTGGCCTGGTGTCCTCGTAATGAATTCAATTACCAATGAACGCAGAGTGGAATTAAAACCACATACAGCCAACTCTCTGTGCTGCAGCCGTGTCCCTGAGGAAGGTGGAGAAGTAAGATTACCGCATTAAAGAAAGCTTAGCCACGTAAAAAAACATGCACATCCACACACTCTCACATTTTTAAATACGTTAATGATTTTACAGTAATGATATCTCTGATGGTGTGTGATTATCTCCTGAATTGTTGCTTTGACAGTTTCAGCATGCCACTGTATCATCTCTTTTCATGGTCATTTACTTGATTGGCTTAATTACCATGTCTATCTTGAGAAGAAGATTGTGACCTCAGAGAGTTCTATAGAAATTAAACCAAAGGTGGCGACTGATGTAGCCTATATGCTGGCATGCATATTTAAAGGTGTTAAGTGCAGCGTTTTCACATCAATAAAATATTTCCATGTTCATTTTGAGACATTAGCATACTTTGCTGCATGCAAACAAGAACCCTGCCAAGCAGACTGGCACTGCATGTTAGATGATGTGATACTGGTTCGGATTTGGCAGCGTATGTGTTGAAGGCAGGCAATGTGTGTGCTGAAGTGCTTAATAGCACCAAACAAAGCTGAAACTTTCTCATAGAGTCAGATGGTGGATGGCTAAAGGGAAAAGAAAAATAAAACTCTGTCCCAACATGTTTATCCACTTTGGCAAAATGCAAACCGAAAACTGTTAACTGATGAAGTTACAAAACAAAAACTTTGTATTTTGTCGAAATATGCTAAAATCCTGTTTTTTACAACTTTTGGTTTTTTTTTCATGCAGTAGTTTTATTATGCTGCCCTTGTCAGATCAATCATAAGATAACATGGTATAACTATACCTGTAACATGACATCCATGTACTGCAGGTCAGAGAACATTGAACCACTCTGGAAGAAGCAATGGTTTAAATTTAGAATAATTATGTTCTTTTAGGCAATATGACTACAGCAAGCAAATGCAAAGGAGTCTAGTGAGAGGGCAAACACAGACCATAATCCAACGCATAAAATAGATGTAAAACAGCAAAGGTGAACGTCTGGAAAAAAACATATATGTTACACTGTAAACTGAAAAATGGATAATGTAGCTTCAGAGCGCATTCCTCCACTTCCCACAATTTTATGCAAATTTTTCACTATATAAATGGTTGTCTGCCTGCTTGGCTGTGAAAAACAGCAATCATCACTCCGTGCCCCGTGGGCACAAGTGTGTAATGAGAACAGATCTACGGCAATAACACAAAAATATGTGCCTGAGCACACACAGAGAGCCCTACATGCAGGTTTTCAGCTGTTTTTTTGGGTTTGTTTGTATTCATCTTCTATTTCTCTTTGTGCCAAATGAGGCCATGCAACGTGTGNCAGGGGGAGGCAGGAGGATGCCGGGAGAAAACAAAGTTTGTCCTCAAAGGAAGTGATGATCTGAATTTCAGATTCACTGTACAGAGAGGGTCATTTTTGATAGGTTGTTGTTGTTGTCATTTGTCATTGTCCTGAAGCCACGTCGTACGACCAAGGTCAAACCAACTTGACTCATCCTCAACCTGGTTAAAATTCCTCACTGTGCTCCTGTGTTTACTCAGTGCCTTTCAGCGAAGCAAACAGAGAGTGCCATCACGGGAACAGTAGTATTTGTGGCTTTTCAGAGCTGCAGGTGAATGGAGCTGTGGGAACGGGGATAAAAAGGAAGGAGCCAAAGGAAAGATGGAGGTGGAGAAAATTATGCGCCACAACACCACTGTGAAAATCTCACTGGACGGGGGCACAGGAGAGAAGAGCAAGATTGAGAAAACGCCCCTGTGCCACCCACTACTGCTTCAGGATGAGATAAACGAAGGAGGAAGAAGGAAGACGGAAGAGGACAGGATGAAGGTTGGAGCAATATGAAAGATGAAAGCCAAAGCAAACATAGCAAGCTATGCTATCAGATCAGACAGTTAATTACAGCTCAGTAAAGTGTACAGGTGGAAGATGGTGTAGCTCAGCGCCACATGCACAGTATAAAAGTGGGTCTGAGCTGTGTTGGTCTGCTGGAACAAAGTGGTTGAAGCTATGCATTTAATGTTAGCAGCATAGCATGCCTGTGCCAGAGCAGCTTAAATTCAAGCCTGAGGCACTGCAGCTCCACTGGTTTTCTGTCCAACCAGCTCGCTGACTTGCTCTCTGGGTCTGAATCACTCACCCCAGAGAGCAAAGGGACAAGAACAAGTAGGGCTGCAGACCTTGAGGCTCAGACTGGCGGCTAAGAGACTTATGTGTGATATGTTGAGAACAACAGTCTGCTCGGTGCCCGCATCAAGCAGCTTTGTTAGAAACTTAGAAGGTCGCTGACTGACACTCCAAACATAAAGATGAATTGAAGGCTGTACACTGAAAACTACACAACTCACCAGCAGCAAGATCCAGCACATGTCAGTCAACACCCTGCTGAGAAAGAGAGGCAGAGTTTCTTTTACCGTGCAGGTCTTTGGTGACAAAACAGCCCAGACTGCTGATGCCTTTAGAGGCTCCTCAGAGTGACGATGAGCTCCACAAAGCCTAGGATAAACAAGGTTATATCACAGATGCATTCAACAAGCACTGGTGGGGATTTCATGAGTAAACCCCTGTTGAATGACTGAACATTTTCTACCTATGGACATTGTTAGCCCTGTTTTAGGGGGGCTTTTTTTTTTTTACAAGGCAGACATGTACTCAACAAAGAGAAGGAAGAATATTGATAAATACTTTACAAATATACAAATATAATTTGTATTCATTGGCTTAAAATAATACTTCTGGTTGTTTCCTTTGCTTTATAATTTAAATTTATAATATAATTTAAATCCAACGAAGGTTAAAGTGTGTACTCTGTGTACTAAAGTGTACTCTGTCCTTCAGATGTAAGTAGACTGCAGAGTCTTGACCATGCGTTTGTGTAGTGGTTGTTTAGTCTCCCCAATATTCAGGTCTGTGCATTCCTCACTGCATTGGATCGATTTATAATTTAAATCCTACTGTGGTCAGGCACTAGGACCCTGAGAGAGGGGGAGCAACGTTATTGTCAGTCCCAAATCTGTACTGCTGGATCCGTTCTGCAGATGCGCAAAAGAGGTTCTGTCAGTCAAAGAAGATTACCGCAAATCTGCCCTTTCAAAACGATCCAACGAAATATTTTAAATGAAGATAACAAAATGTTTTTTAAAATCACTGGAGATTAAACTTTTCACTATGATGTAATATGAGTTTAAGATATGAAAAACCTTATTCAACGGTACATTTTTATTTCTGATAATGACAACAATCTAACAAAGTAGCAACACAAAGGATGCTAACCTTAGCTGTAGGGTTACAGACACACCCGGGGGCGTCTCATGCGGACACTGAAGGGTACCTTTTGCATCAAATAACGCTCTGTCAACCTTTCTGAAAGCGTCAGTTTTTGATGCCCTGTAATGAGAACAAACAACAACACACAAGTAATTATGAACAGGCACATTTGTGGTAACCTTCTTTGACAGACAGGACCACTTTTGCGCATGTGCAGGGACGGATCTGTCAGGCAGCACAGATTTGGTAGCTACAGAGAGAGAGACACACACACAGGCATAGTGAAGGAAGGTTGATTCAATGTAGTGAGTGATACAGAGTGAAACTGTAAGTTGTTGTTGAAAGGGGATATTTTTGTTGGCTATGAAAAACACTGGTGTTGATAATGTGAACGTCATTAATATTACCCATCTCTAGCCTCTTTCAAAACAATATCAGTCCCCATAGAATGTTGAAGACTAAATGTCATAATGTCCCTGTTAACACTGTTGAATATACATCCATGTATGGAAAAGATGGATATTTAAGATATATTAGAAGAGAGAGAGAGAGAGAAGCGGGAGATTGGCGGGCAGCTGATTCTGAGGTCAGTAGTGTTTTTTTTCAAAACAGGCATTTGTTGGCAGGTTTAGGCACCAAGGCAAAGCCGTAAGCCAAAGCCCTAAGTCAGTTCATGGAGGAAGACCCACTCACATATTTTTTTGCTTCGACGCCTGAGTAACATTACAGTAACTTTTGTTCAACAGAGGAGAAATGTAAGAACAGACTATGTCGGCCATTTTTTACTTGTTAAAATCTTCTTCACTGGTTGTTGACATAATTGTAGTGCGACATACAGGTGTGATGTTGTTTGATCTGACATCATCGACAGCACCAAGAGAGGAGCCACATAAATATTCAACCCTTAAACAACCATACCAACCATAAACAAAACAAAAGAGCTTCTAACATAAACAACAAATTATTGCATTCTTTATCACTGCCTTCCGAAACGAGACATGTGAGCATCTTCTCATCTGCAAGACGGCATCGTTTGTCACTGTCTTACAAAACACGAATGACAAATACAGCAATAATTCATATGACTGTTGTGCTGTTGATGTGCTACCTCTGTGGTTAAGATTTCTTTCGGTCTAGGCAACTGAAACAGCTTGGTTAAGGTTAGGGAAAGAAACCATCCATAATGTTGGTAGGAGATGGGATGCAAAGTCAGACACAGTGACATCAGCTAAATGGATTGTTTTAGTTGTTTGTTTAACCAAACGACCAAGGTCGTCATTTTCTGGTGAGGACAGAGAGAAAGGCCAAGGTGCAGTCAATGCAATTTTTACTATTGGTATTATATTATTATAAGTGAAGTATCTTAATTATTAAAATGCCTGACTGTGACTCTCTCCGAGGTTCCGTATTTTTTGTTAAGCTGTGCTTTAGATAATGCAAACACTAGTTATTATTTCATGTACAGTATCCCATTCATTTACAGATTTGTTTGGATACTATTAAACCACAAGTAGTTATTTAGCCTCAGTCTTGGAAACATTGTTTTCCTATAATAACTACACAAAGAACATACTATAGGTGACAAAATAAGTAGCATACTCTACCTGTGTCCAAGGCAGAGTCAGTATGCTAAAACAAACAAATCTGAAACAAATCTGTCTGAGTTCGTCCACCAGTAGTGACAATGAGCTGCAAGTGTTCAGTTGGAGACGCAGCAATGTTAAAGAATCATCTGGCAAAAAAATCTCCTTCAACCCCCACACCCCATTCTCCCTGCTCTTAACCTCCATCCTCGTCTTTGCTCTACATACCTTCTGTATCGCAGTAAGTTTTGATTTTCCAGCTAAATGAACACAGGTCATGCACCTGGCAGTCAAGAAAAAAAAAAACATCAATGCCCAAAGAACACTTTTTAATAAAGTTTGTTGCAAGACATTCAAACTTCAGACCAGACACATTCCAATTGCTGTTCAGACAGCTTTGTGTCCCTCTTCATTTCGGAGCTCAGAGGTCTGCATATTTCTCCAGAGCTGATGACAGAAGTCGTCAATGACTTAACAGTCCTCCTGTCTGCGGCCGCATGTCCAATTTCTACATGTTCCTCTCCATAATAAATTTATCAGTTGATGGCTATTTTCTGTGAATACATTAGAACCACTTCCTGTCAATCACAACCCAGCTGGGCCCAAAAGTAAAACCAAAGCAAAGTAAAGCTTACGCTGTTATGACTTAATATTCATACTTTCTTTACTACTAGGCGTAATTTCATATTTTAAGTAGCCTGTAAAATATTTAGGATACAAAACTGCTAAGATTAAGCCATTGCAATTATCTCATGATATCACAGCTGAAAATCACACTGGCTTGCTTGGCAGGATACAAGATCCTTTAGCTCTCCTCACTGAATAGTTTTCACATCTTAATTTGCGGAATTATTGATTATATCAGAATCATAAAGAAACACTCAGTCACCAGGCAACACAGCAGCTGCTCACTGAATAAACTTCAACTCATTTCCTGCAGAAAGAAACCCCACAGAGGTACCGTATGTCCAATGCCTTATCCTGATGAAAATACTCATTCACAGTCATTTCAGTTCATTCCTAAAAAAATAACATGTCAGTTTGGTATCCAAGCAGAACCCATATATTACAATTAAAATTAATTAGCTCATCAGTTCTCTTGCATTGGCTGCAGGGTACACATAGTGAAAATGCAAGAAAACAATCATTGACTGTGACCAAGAAGCTTTATATCTTCGCTGTCTTGTCCTACAGAGAAATATGGATATAAATGAGAGTGGGAGTGACAGAGATTGTAGCTGGAAAAAGTAAAAGCGGGAGACAGAGAAAGATAGATCTGACAGCAGTGTCAGGGCTCATAACTCAAGTAGCCGTCATTACTCACAACTAATTTCAAAAGTTATGTTATTACTTTTCTTATTACGCCCTTGGAGCAATAATGTGTCCCGTTACTTGTTAAATTACATGCACTTTAAATCCAAAAATGGCTCCTGTGAATGATCACTGCAGCCAAACAATGAATATATCCACTGTTCTTTGTTTAATAAAATTAATTTTGGAAGGAATATCTCCACCCGGAGAATAAAAATCTGCTATATCTAATTTAGGATATTTAGGAGGTTTAAATGTTAACAAGTAAAAAAAAAACAAATCTATAAATTAGAAATAACCAAATATTTTTAAGTGTTTAGAGTTGATTCAAGTGACAGAACAAACAGCAAAGTACGGGCAGTTAGTGTAATTATTTAGGGCACCTATCTATGTTTTATTT
>JAPMOB010237531.1:0-25405 GCA_029875015.1 Lepomis gibbosus
TTATGCTGGGAATTTACCATTATTACATAGGAGTTTAAATAATTAGGCACAAAGCCATTGACGACTTTATACATAAGATTTGATTTGCATTCTTTTAAATTACACAAATGGCATTAAATGCTGCTAATGTGTCCTGTGAATAAAATATAGCTACAACAACAGCTTTATGTTGTGGTGCAAGAAACAAGAAAGCAAAATACTTTTTTTCCCAGGGTACCAACAGAGAAAAACAAAACAGCGCGCAAAGAAGTGATTGAGGAAGTGGCAAGGATTAAAGTGATTTAAACCGTGTGACATCTGATTTCATGGTGATAGCTTCAATGAATGACAGAGACCCGAGCATGAAAAGAGCAATTCTTTGCCCAGGATGCAACACAAGAGGCCTGGGCAGCTTCCCTACCAGTGGATTTCAGGCCTCAATGTGGGCAGAGGGTCTGCAGGCCCAGCAGGTGGCCTTCCGCAACCACGTGAAGCTGATCTCCGGTTCTTTAAGAGTTTCAATTGAAATGAGTGAGAAAACAGGCTTTGCACTTAAATCCCCAAAAACTGTTTATGTGCAATGGATTTGACTTTATAGATCATGTCGCTCCTCTGTAGAAACTCTCTGCGTAAATCACCATAACATCAGAGTAAAAACTATTATTTGTTGGCACTAAGACAAGATTGCTCACCAGGACATGGACATACTGAGTGTTTTTCATTTTGGGTAAACAGATGTGACGGGAAGACAGTGTCAATATTTGCTTGTCTTTGCAGTGTTCACAAATTGTTCTGAGGTCAAAGTCTTTTTGAATCACCACAGTACATACAGGGTCACATTTCACAAAGTCAATGGAAGATAGTAAGTTAGGTAATATTGTTGTCCAACTGCTGATTATTTACTTTGTGTGTGTGTGTACACATCATGACTCTATTGTGCAGAGTGGTGACTGGGTGTGTGTGTGCGTGTGGGTGGGTGTGGGGGTAACGGGGCCATCTGCATTTTCACAGCCTTCACATTTCCTCAGAAAATCATCTCTCATCGTCAGTACCACCACATAGCTCAGAGTCCTGAGGCATGACAAAGGCAATCTTGCTTATTTCCTCACTTTATCTCTCCTATCACTCCCACCCTCGTCCCTTTCTTTCTCTCACCTTACTTACTCCCGCACCATCACTTCCTGTTGAATCACCAACAGCATCAGACTGCATCATGTTTTACATTTTACTGCTCCCCTCCTTGCTTTCCTCCTCCACTTCCTTGTTCACAGATGCGTCTGCCTTGTAACGGAGAAAAAACGCAGTGTGGCATCATACCAGCCCTCCGACATTAGTTCATTACAGAATAAAAATAGTTAGATTCTGAAAAGAGTCGAGTAGGAGTCTCTTCCTGGTAAACATGACTGATTCATACAGTAAATGACTAGGAGGATCATAGGATTATTAGCTCAGAAGAAAAGGCACCATATCGCTCGTCACAGCATGCCATCAGTCTTTATCATTATTGGAAGAAACAGAGTTTCAAAAAAAAAAGTCAAATGAAAGAAAGAGAAAAAACAGAATTAACTGATCAAATAAACCTGAAAACTTTTACATAACTTTTGGAATAACGTTGAATACAGGACTGATTTAGCCCCTTGGAAAATACTTCCATATTGATACTGGCTATTTGCCGACATATCCCAGTAAAGTGGGAGGAAGTGATGCTGTGGTGAGTTAAGGCCTCACATAAATGTAGGCAGTGCGTGCCTGTGTGTGAGGGAGGGTTGAGGGCAGGGCTCTGAGAAACGAAAGGACTCTGTGGTGGACTGGTTGAGTCATTCAAAATACAGCTGCTGACTCAGTTTGCAAACTTGTCTCCAGGAGCACGTCACCAGTCTATCTGGCATTTTATGTGTGTGTGTGTGTGTGTGTGTGTCCAACCTGTTCATGTGAGGACCAATCATCGTCATAGTGACAGGATAAGAAAACTCCTCCAAGTCGATTTTTATCACTCTGAAAAAGATAAAGAGAGGTTAACATTATTGTTTCAGTTTCAGTCAATCAGAAACTTCTGGTTTGCTTAAAAACGGTCTAAAGAATTATCATGCAATACTACTACTTATTTCTAAAGTGCCAAATCAAAAGACAGTAGTTATCTATAGGCACTTTTCATGATATAGAACATGTCAAAGAGACATAACAAATGCAGATTACATTGAATGATAATGAAGCTTTGCCCCAAGGAGTGCCAATTCCCTTCACTGCTGTAATCCTGTCCTGGCACGGGGACAAAGTTTTTCTGTGATTCAATAATTTCGAAATTTCTTTAGTTTTCTCTACAACTTCTTGCCATAATAGTGGCAAGTATTAGTCTGTATCAGTCCAACATGATCCATCTGGGTACATGGACACACTCCAGAATTAGTCATCTTGGAAGTGTTGCAAGGTCCAGGAATGGTGTTCAATTGTTGAAATTATTGTGTTCAGAGGGTTATTAAGAGGGACGGGACACCTCCCTTCAGATGGAGTGTAATTTCCTGATAAAATTGTTGAGTTGGTTTACCTGAGTGTGATGCAATATGAGTCATATATTTTTAAGACTGTGTGTACAGTACTTACCTGTTTAGTTTTAACAACTTG
Source organism: Lepomis gibbosus (assembly GCA_029875015.1). Lineage (NCBI taxonomy): Eukaryota > Metazoa > Chordata > Actinopteri > Centrarchiformes > Centrarchidae > Lepomis > Lepomis gibbosus. The sequence goes on from JAPMOB010237531.1 coordinate 2,602, forward strand.
TTCAGATTGTATTACAATAAAACTGATAGGAAGAAACAGGGGGGAAAACATAAAGATGGCAAAAGCAATGTGCAGCAGCTGTGTCTGGAAAGATACCTGCAGGCATCCTTTGTCTTAGCAAGTTTAGACCATAAACTGTATAAAACAAGTTTAGACCAGCAATCCAGTCCCTAAGGGGGCTTAATCCTACTACAAGAAATGTACATTTTTCCAGTATTGTTTGCTATTACAAATTAAGATCATTCTTGACTACATTTTTAATTGCTTCCAGTAATGAGAAAATACCTTGATTAGCTATCTGAAGCCAACTTTAGCAGTGATAGTCACAATAACTTTAACGTTTCCCCTTTGTGCTAACTTTTTTTTTGGTAACGTTACCATATTTGACGTTACCAGTTTTTGCTACAAAATTATATTCAATTGATAATTCATTTCAATCTTTTTTTTCATACTGTATTTAATATATTTTACGTCTCTGATGATGAAATATAAGTTAGCTAAGGTCTCGGCATAAGTTACCCGTGTAAGTTATGGTCTCAGCATTAACAGGGTGCTTCTAGCATTGCTTGCTAGCGACCTAACGTTACGTGGCTAGATAGCTTGGAATTCGAAAGAGCACAACTGTGTTAACGGTTGTAACTTAACTGTTTTATTAGGTGCATCTTTAGTCAACAGTTAACGTTACATTTGGTATAGTAACGTTAGACGGATAAGCACGTTTCGATACAGACCGGTTTCCATCTATATCACTCGATCTTGTCTTAACTTTTAACGTTAGTTATCAGGAGCTTTAACAGATAGTAAGTTACTTCCAGATAAAGTTAAGTAACGTAACGTTAAGTTAAACCGAAATCATTTAAATATATTAGGCTAGCCGAACTTGGCCAATGTTAATTATCCTTAAGTTAAATCACCTTAAATTAGCTAACGCTAGTTGGATATTTAACCTGTGGTAATATACTAACGTTATAGTATTTTTTTGTTAATTAACGTTAACGTTAACAACCAATGCAAGTTTTGCTAATGTAAATTAAAATAAAAATGTAGCCCAGCTAAGCTAGTTTAGTTCTAAATTGAATGTAACGTTAGTCACCACGTTTACGAAGTTAACAATCTGGTAAAGCTTCATCGTTTGTTTATTCTTCAGGCTCAAGGCATACAATTCAACATGAGTCGGCGATCATCTGCTGTCAGAAGTCAATCACTTGTGGATTATTGTAAGTTATTATTCAGCTGCTGCTATTCACATCATGTGACTTTGTGGTTCCCAAACCAGTTAGCCTTAATTGCCAGTCTAAACCAACAGCACACAGTCTATGGTTATAAACATATTGGGCTATGTTTCACACATTCTTCAAGTAATAATAAAAGTTTATCTGATTAACTGTTATGTATCACACAGCAAAAATAATAGAATATGCCTCCCTTCTATGTCTCAAATAAAATGAATGACGTTAATTGATTAAACAGTAATCATGAAATGGGACAACAGCATATTTTTAATGCAGCAGAAACAGACCTAAACAAACTACAGCAGCAGTATAGCAGGGCAGAGGCGTCCATGCGGGCATATACAGAGAAAACCCAAGGCCTCATCATCAGGGACAGGTAAGTAGCGTCCTATTTGCCAATTCTTGGAAACTCCATAGACATTTTACAGAGATTCGATGATGTTTTGAGTCCATGCTAAATATATTGAATATGAAAATAACATCTAGTTATATAATAATCATAGACACATGTATGTAGTCGTGAACATATGACATTAAAATGCAGATTGCCATCTTTTAATTCAGTATATTGTTGTCATTGGATAAGCAGTTAATCACAACTACAGCCATTTGTGCGTAACACTAGTTATCAGAGGATAACAACAGGGGAGATTAAATCAAAGGGGTAGGCATGTACAAAGATTCTGTGCCAGATTTAAGCCATAGACAGAAGTATCTTTTTAGCAAACTATGTCTCTCTAGGGTGCCTTGTAGATGCTAAGTAGTAGGCTAAGAATATGAACTAAAAACAACAGCTAATACTAAAAATAATTTAGACTGATGTAGCTTTTAAAGGCATCTGTACTGCTCAGTTTCACATTTGCCTGAGGCGTACTTTGTTGTAAGTTTTACATGTTTTATCTAATCTGTGTATCTCTGTGTTTGTGTCCCTGTGTGATCAGGCGAGAGATTCAGAGGCTCCAGCATGAACATGAAGACCTTTTACGCAGTCTCAGAGTCTGTCAGAGTAGTTTGAACCGTTGGGCTGATGCTAGTGTTGTTCAAGACCTTACTGCCACGTTGGCCTATGGAGATGGAATAGATGAGGAACTGGAAGCAGAAAAGGCCAAAGTGGCATCTTTGAAAGATGAGGTGAAGTTTGTTTTCTCATGGACAGTTCACAGAATAACCCATACAGTGAAATTCTGCTGATTTTCTTACCACAGTTGACTCTACTTGTTGGCTTTGTTTTCAGATTATGAAATGGGAGAGAAAGTTGGCAGGACAGAGAGCTGGTGGGGGAACTACTGACAAAAGCAACTTACTAAAAGCCACATGCTTAATAGAAAACAAACTGTACAGGGTTAGTGTTAGTCTTGCTCCACCGTAACACCTGTAAATAGTAAACACAAATATTATTTAACTAAGGTATGTTTCTTTTCTAGGGTAGCAAATGCTTCAGTAAGCTGATGACCAGGAATGGAGAGTTGAGGGAGGAGCTGAAGACACTACAGGTGGAGAAGAAACAGTTCTCCCAAGTTCAGTCTCGGCTAGATAAGGTAAGTTCACTTAATAGTTGTCTGTTCTTGAATTAGCATTTTGCTGCTGATACATCCTATCAATATGTAGCAACTGGGGGAATACCAGGGACGATGTGCCAGATTCCATTCCTCTTACTAGGAAATTAAATGAAAAAATGTAATTAGATTAGTTTACAAGAAATTAAACACCATCCCAAAGCAGAGGGCTTTGTGACAAGAGTTGACTCTTGATGGTGTAGCTGTTTTGAGGTGGAATGGCTAGTGAAGGGGTAATAAAGGGGTCATTTATTTTATTTAATTAATTTATTTTGGAACTGCATACAGTTAACTGCGTTATTTCATCCAGGAGCTGCATGCAATTCGCAAGGATATTTGTAACCTGATGACTAAATGCACGGAAGCCTTCAATGCCAGGTAATCCTTTCTACAGCACTCCAAATCTATCTGCATTTCTTGTGACCTGCTCTACACAATTAGATTAGGTTAGACTGCATATTCATATTTTTAGTAAAAGATGAAGGAAGATGTATATATTTTACAGCAGGAAAGTACATACATAGATGCAGTGGCACTCTTATTCAGCTGAGCACGCTAGCTGAGATTGCCACCTTCTTTAAATACCTTAAAATCTAGAGGCACACTTGAATGTGTCTGCTTACTAACAGGTTAGATTCATAAAAGATGCATCCACTTTTATTTAGAAGAAATAAATCATCTTTTTTAATATAATTTGTTGTCTGTATTTGGCTACACCCAGTGTGAAGATCCAGGAAAAACAGAGGATGCTGAGAGACCAGAATGCTAAGGATGTGACTCAGTACATCAAAGAAAAGAGCAACCTGGAACTAGAAATCGCCCATTACAGCAACTTTGAGGCTTACCTAAACATAAAGGCTATTGCACGTAAAAACCAGGGTTTTGACCACAGACAAGGTGACTATAAATCTCATGCTCTGAACACAAATTTAGTTTTGGCTCTTGCTATCCTGTGACCAAACCATGTCATATGTTTGTTGGGTTCCAAATGTTATTTAATAGTTTTTAGGTTCAGTAATCTGAGAGTACAAATTTCTGTCATCCTGCTGTTGCCATAAAGTGTGGTAGTGTGCACTGCCAGAGTTACTTGGAAATGTTTCTTCCATTCTTCTGTTTGTTGTGGACATTTCATGGCAGCCTTTTCCAAACAGTCATTATGGGCTTAATCATTCTGGCTGTGGTATTCCACGGCATTTTGAGATCTTCCACTCCTAAATCAGAGTGAGAGTTTTGACCACAACAGACCACTGTTACTCCAAGCCACTGAAGTGTTGACTTCTAATCAGATAAACTAGCGACACCTTGTGTTTAAAAGATGTTACTTCTTGACTAACCAAACTCCTGGCAAAGAGGACAAAACAGTTTTATTATTTACTCATTTTATGTAAATATAAATAGTTATTAATTATAGAATTCATTATTTATATTTTATATTACAACTATATAGCACAACTGTATGGGATTTCAGTTCTGCAGAAGCTTTTTGGCACATTTATTAATTTTCTCTATCTAATAACTTTGAATCAATATGACAGTTTAAATGATAAATGTCTTTAGTAATTTGTAATAAACTGGATACAGAGACATTCATTAATACAAGTCCCTTTGGGAGTTCTGTAACCCAAGATTAATAAAAATAAGTAAATTAAGGAGCTTGTAGTGGATGAGGTTCACCTCAGTTTCACATTTGTCCCCATAGTGGAGAAAAACAAGCAATTGGAGTCTAAGGAATTGGTACTTGAAGATTTTGAGGATGCTATCAAAAAAATCCTCAGCGGGACAGAGGAAAGTGACCTTGACAAGCTGGTCAGGAACTTCATACAAAGTAAGTCTCCATTAAACATTATCGAGGCAAAGGAAGTTGTGCATCTTATCAGCAATCAAAATATGTTTTGATATATTTCCATCAGTGGAGGAGAAAAACTACACTTTACTGAAATTTGTCAACTATCAGCACAATGAAGCAGAGGCCATTCGAAGGCAGATCTCTCAGGTTTGTGGTTTCTTGTGTGTGTGTTTGTGTGGGTGTTTTGTAGAGAAAGGGATGGAGATAAATAAGAAAATTATATGTACTTGTGGTTGTATGCTCTCTTGTCTTCGATTATATCTTGGACCGAAAGCTTTGCAATGAGAGAGAGATCTTTGTGGCTGAGGAGCAGCAGCAGCAGGAGAAGCATCATGCTCTTCTGATGAGAGTTTCCATCAAGCAAGAGGCTACCGAGCAACAGCTGGCAGTTTATCAACAGCGTGTTGAGGTCATGGAAAAGCTCCTAGTTCAGCTCAGAGACGGTACAGCATAAGGCAACCCTGCATAACATCCTGCATTTATCCTTTTAAATGCACGCAAAAGAAACATGGTAAACTGTATGATGGAGTTTAGAAATGTTTGTCTTGTACTAAAAGACTGATATATATCATATGTAAATGAAAATAGGATACGTGCTTACTGCTTAGTCACTAGTGAATGTCTATTCCCAACACAGTACTTATTTAAAATGTGTATTGCACCTGAAAGCACAAGCATGAGGACTGCAAAATTTAAAAAACATAGACAATGTTAAGAATAGACAGTTGTTGCTTTAGTGAGTTGATTTTAACGATACACCAAAGTTAGGAAAATTATAGGAAAATTATGCTCTAGCACATACGTGTGTTTTCAGGTTAGCAAAAAAACAACAACATCAAAGCCCACCTTCCAAAATGTAGAATTATACCAACTGGCTCAGAGTACATGCACAGAAGTAAAAGCAGGGTGTAAATGCTTGTGTTCATTCATGTAAATCTGCTCTGTGTAGCAACTGCAGCTGTAGTCATGATGTAACAGTATCAGTGATAGTGTACATAAATAAATATAGTAAATAGCTTAGTATATTGTAGACAGAAAGGGCTTAATCTAACAGTGGGAGATAAAATAAACAGTCCTGTAGAACAATTATGACTTTTTTAGAATTTACTTTTACCAGGTCTTAAGACATTGCTTCAGATCAGCTATGGTAGCTCGGTGATCTGCGACCAACTGGGCTTCTCCAGTGGAGTCCAAGAAGACAACATCAAAGAGTTCATGACAGTGGTGGAGGACAGAGTCAGTGAGCTTCTCACTCTGCAGTCCTATCTACATTTCCAGGACAACCTTAGCCAGTGGGTATGTGATTTGAAATGCCTTGTTGGTAAAGAGTTACAGACATACAGTACAGTAGTGTTTAATTTCTAGCCTTTGCATATTGAGAGCCTTCAGCCAGATACTGCATATTAACCATAGACTGTATATAAAAAGATATTAACGTACGTTCTCTCCTCCAGGACATTGACAGCCTTAGTACCATTGCTGGGCAGCTCCTGGGAATAAGTCCCCCAGCTGTCAGCCTGACCACTGCTGCTGCGACCCCTGCACCTGAGTAGTTGTTTTTTTCAATCTTGATTAAAGTGCAGGTTTTAGACACAGCATAGTAATTACAGACAGCACACAGCTAACAAGAGGTTTTCTTGTTAGCTGTTTGGTCTGATGTATGCTAGAAAAAACTGTGCATATGAATTCACAATCTCTGTGATGCCACAGTGATGACCCAGATTTGGTGGAGTCAGTGCTGCTGGAGGCAAAGGAGCCAGTGAGTAGAGCAGATCTCTTGACACTGGTCAAGAAGAGGGTGAGCATACTAAAAAAAAAAATGTATATGCATATATACTGTATATATATAAAGTACTAGGACACCCCTCTCCCAATACTTTTGGGAGGGGGTGTTCTTTCATGTTTTTTTCATGGTGTGGTCAAGAGAAATCTTAACGCTACAACCATAGACTGTATATAAAAAGGCTACAACATACAATTTTAGACAGTAGTTCTTCCAACAGTTTGTTTTCCTTTTTCAATGTGACAATACCCCCTTGCACAAAGCCAGCTCCATAAAGAAATGGTTTTCCCAGTTTGGTGAGGAGGAACTTGACTGGCCCGCACAGAGCTCGACCTCGACCCTATCCAACACCTTTGGGATAAACTAGAACAGAAATTGCGAGCCGAGCCCTCTCGTCCAACAGCAGTGTTTGGCCTCACTTTTGGATGATTGGGAAACAGTTCCCACAGACAAACTGCAAAATCCTTTAGAAGCCTTCCCAGAAGAGCAGAATATAGCTGCAAATGGGGAACCAACTACATATTAATGCCTATGGATTTAGAATGGGATGTCATAAAAGCAATGTGTAGGAGTCCCAGTACTTTTGTCCATTAGAGTATATTTACTGTATATAAGATACAAATCTTTTAATTTTATAACACATGACAAGTTATGAATCTCTAGGTGCCCACATGTAATTATCAAACTGTAACCTGTCTATGTCATGTAAAAGTTGCCTGTTTTTAAAAAAAATATATTTCCATGTTAAAGCTATCATCCAATGTCAAATTTCATTAGACTTTTTGTATGCCTTGGCATATATGATATCCTTTATTTATCCCACAGATTCAGAGGAAAAAGAAGAGACCTACCTGATGAGCCGGTGCTGCTCGGTAGAGCTGCCATGAGGTTCTGCATTCTGAGCCACCAGAAACATGTCTGTGCTTTACATGTTCCAAGAGCTATTTTTTGGTGATGCTTTGTTAGTGAACATTTAGATAGACACAATATGGTGTAAAGCATTGCTGCATCAGTTATTCAACAGGAAGTACTTTGCTTAAATTAAAAGTTTACTTTAAGGAAGTATGAGATCTATATGTATAATGTGTATGTATGTGCAGTAGTTCACAGTTAGTGATACTTGTAAATTCAATAAATGTATTTTAGTTCATTTAAATATTCTCTCAATGGCTCAGAAGCATTTTGTTTTTTTATTTAACACCTGACTATTTCAAGAAGCCACTAGGAGTGACAGATCAACTGGATTCAAACACATACAGTAATATCATGAGATACAGTATATTCTGCACACTGAAAAAACAGTCATATTGAGTGTTGGATGACATTAAAAGGCACATTAAGAGCAAACACAGATTCAACAACTATTTATATTATACAGATTCACAATGTTTTAGTAGGAATAATGAGAGTACTTTCAATTAACATTACTACCTCATACAGGTATAAACATATGACATACAGAACAACAAATGATCAAGTTCTGGCATAGTGTTTATTTATGTAATTTAAAAACTAAATGGGTTCACTTATTCATTTCATCACAAATTATCATTCAGTATAAAAATCCCTGAGCAATATTAACTAAATAATCAATTTGATTGAACTCAAAAATTTGGCCATATACTGTTTGATTTTTAAGGTGAGATAATTTTCCTGTCAAGAGTGTTTCTCTTAGTCATCTAGTTCTGGCTAATGTCGCCACAGTACACCACCCTGCTCTGCAGTCGTGAACGCTCAGCTTCAAACACCAACAAATGGCTCTGCAGTGTCTCCTCAGGACCCGAGCGGATCAAGGATGGATCATTGTTCTGCACACACACAAACAGACACATCACTAACCAACCATCCCAGTCAGTGTTAATCTGTCCTTATTTATTATTAATGTTCCCAAACAACTGCAAGCACAGGTCAACTGTCAATCTAAGGTCAAGATTTAAATAAATCAAAACTAATATGTAAGCCAAATATGTAAAGAAGGAGAAAAATAAACGGGACAGTACACTGACAAACGTAAAGTTATAGTATTTAAATGTTATTTAATAGTTTTTAGTATATTTATGAGCACTCACCGCCACAGCAGAAATAAAGGCATCCATAAGGTGGTAGTCTGCTCCACCATGCCCACTCAGGCCAAAGTGAATGGGGACCATACTGCGCGCCGTGTGCTTTGTGGATCTCTGGGTCAGAAAGTCAAACACACGAATCTCATGGCCATCATATGACAGCTCCCCCTGTGAAGACACAGTTGTGTGGAGCGGAGTTAGACCTAAACAACAAATTTGGTCTCAAAACAGAGGCTTACATTTGTGTGTATGTGCGTTTGTGTGTGTGTGTGTGGGGGGGGGGGTTGTTATTTCATAAACTGTGGCACATTGGATTGATATTATTCATAAATATTAAGGTACAATATGGCCAAAGCCTTTTCGCCCAACATCAGTTCACAACGTCACTGATGCTGTTGTGGCTGAATGGGATCAAATCTCTGCATCCAGATTGAAAGGTTTGTGAAAAGCCTTCCATGAAGCATGGAGGCTTGGGTGTCAATGTATATTAGTGCCTGTGATTTTGGAATCACATATGTGATGTTTGAGTGTCCACATACGTTTGGTCATTTTTTCATGCATCTTTTCCCTGCTGGCACTTTTTCTTTGTAGAACTGTATTAATGCCAAATTGTAGCATTTCCTTCTTTTCAGCAGTCCCTTACAGTCCTACCTTGCTGCCATAGATGGTTGTTTTTCGCTCGCAGAGCTTCTCGGTGAATGCCACCATTGAAAAGGCTGCAGTCAGACCCCCTTCAAACTCCATGTTCACAACCTAGGCAAGCGGAATAGATAAACAAGGCACAACTGAAAAAGTGTTACGCTTCTTAAATGTAAATGATGACCTTAACATTGGCTGTATAAAAGAAGTGGATGTAGCCAACGTCACATCACCCATTGGTTTGTGGACTACCTTTTGAAAGCCATGTGTTTGGCATATTGACTGTCTCTATCTTTTATTTTTTGAACCAGAAGCGACCATATTTGGACAGGAGGGTGGAAATGGGGAGGGATACACGTTGCTGGATTGCTAGGCATGACACGCTGCCGTGGTAGCGACTTATAAATTAGACATGCTAAGTGGGACCATAATTTACAAAAATGATATTTGATACTGGTGCATCCCTGGTTGGATTGTAGTCTGATTTTAGCAGAAACAAAATTTAATGGGTTTAAGAGGTATACTATGTTTTACCATGGAGATTAGGAGCCAAACTTGAGTGTGTTTTAAAGCCAATGTTTTCTAACCTGGTTACTGCAGACATCGTTGTCACACTCGTAGACGCAGCGGCCGTATGGTCCACTCCTCAATGCCTTAGTTACTGACTCGATGTCTGGGAGCGAGTTCGGACATATGACTGATACAGGCCAGCCAGTGCAACCCTAGCACATACACATATACACACATACAGTACACATGAAATGATGTATAGCAAGTAAAATAATAGGTTCACAGATCCACAGAAAAGTAAAGTTGGTCAGGTGAAAATCATGTGTTGAAATGTTAACCTGTTTCACACTATTCAGGTAGATTTTGGATGCTGAGTATGGACAGTCTCTTTCTACTGAACAATCCAGACAGCGATCTGCAGCACCTGTGGGCTGACAAAAAACTAGCAACGTCACATTTTATATTCATGTTTAGTATAGAGAATTCTGTTAGCACTAATGTTTTTATGTCGTCATTGATAAAATGACTCAAAAACGCAACTCAGCAACGCTGAAAATGATTTAACAGCAGTAATGTTTGCCATTTCCCATAGCATTAAGATCTGCAGTAAAAATGATTCATTTGTAGAACTACAGAACAAAATACAAAAAAACTGTTCAGCTGCAGTGGCTGCACTGTGAACAGGCCACATACCTTGTTTTCTTTTCGGAAGTGGCTGACTGATCCAAATGATGACACTTTCACACACCTGCCAAGTACAAACAGCAGTGTTAATGATTCAGCTTAGGAAAAATAGATTTAACTCACAGAAAACAACCTTGGAAACCCAGAGACTGTGGTCCAACAAAGCCACCAGGGTCTAGTTTTTGCTGGCACTGTTTGTCCACAAGTTGAAACATTTGTTTCACCCTGTTGACCAACCAACTTTTTTATTTTAGTGTTAATCATACTTCTGAACATGAGACGAGCTTGGAGTTGATTATTGACTGCTGTCTGATGGTTTACCTGCGCGTTCCAGCCCAGTGATGTATTAGGTCGATGTCATGGCATGATTTAGCCAAAAGAGCAAAAGAGCTTTCTGCTTCATTCCTCCAGTTCCCCCGAACAAATGAGTGAGCAAAGTGATAAAACCCAACCTGGAGCAAGAGGTTGAAAATACTTATGTGTAGGCCTAACAGATATTTAAAAAAATTCATGTGCATTTTTGGAGGTACTACTTAAATGAATGAAGAGTCCTGAGGATTAGGATTCTTACCGGCTCAAGGTGCTGAATATGGATCACATCACCCACAACTCCAGCATCTATCAGCTCCTAGGAATAGATCAATTCATTTCATTTTTTAATTTAACTTGGATATTGTGATTTTATTTACCACTTGACCCAATGTTTGAATAATATTCAGTGTTGGGAAATTAGTAATTGCTCTCCTTAAAACTCAACTACACGTTGAGGTATCCAAATTTACATTTTTAAATCCAAAACTGTGACCCATGCCTGGTGGAGAAAACAATCAAAAGGAAACAGAAAGCATGACAGAAAATGGTCACCTTTATCTTGTGGATGACAGGATCATACCGGAGAACATGACCCACTGATAGCATCACACCATTCTGAGTGCAAGCCTCCACAATCGCCTTGCAGTCCTCTGCAGTTGTCTAAAGTCATGGGAACACATTAGTGTTGCTAGAAACCCATGAGTGTCACACAGATGTAGTCACAGAAAAAAAACGAGAGAAGACAGATTTTGTATTTCAGAAACTGACACTTTGGATCAACACCCATACAGAGTTTAACGTGGTGCTTTATGCTTACATTATTAGTGTTTATTTACAGAACACTTACAGCCATTGGTTTCTCCAGCAGAACATGGTAGCCCTTCTTTGCAAAGGCCACTGCAGGTTTCTGGGGAACACAAACTAGTTTAATAGGCCAATAATCAAGTGTGAGAAATCAACTGAGAGTTACTCATATATAGAAAATACACATGTTGTATGTTTACCTTATGAAGGTGGTCTGGGGTACAAATTAACACAGCATCCGCAAATTTCTCTCTTTCAACAATACTGGACCAGTCTAGTTTGAGCAAAAGAGCGATCCATATTTTAGTATGAGGCAGATAATTATAAACAATTAAATGCAGATTTTCTCTTTTGATGCTCACCTTCAAATGCGTTTTCATCTACAATTTTGTGTTGTCGTTGAAGTTTAGTACGAGCAAATTTCCTTGGGTCAGCTACTCCGACAACCTGAAATGGTGAAGTTGAGTAAATGAAGTGGGCGTAACGAGTGCTCTGTTACATTATAACTAACAGCTGCACTTACAACACTGTGTAATATTTCTGAGGATTTATTAACAGAAATGCAATATAATATCCAAACCAATGTCTTCAGTGGTGTTTAAAGACCTTGCAAAATAAGGAGTTGTGTTTTTATTACCTTAGAATGAGTCATTTCTATCTACATACACTGTGGGTGCCCTTACACGGGCATCACTATGTTGCGCCGCCATGTTTCTACAGTAGCCCAAAACAGACAAACAGCTCTACAGAGTGCGTTTTTGTCACTTCGTTCTTCTTCTTGTAGTTTTCGGCTACTGTACAAACACGGCGAGTGCCAAGTAAGGGGGGCAAGGTGTAAGTACATAGAAATGGCTCATTCTAAGCTAATGAAAACATACTGAAAACATAGTTATGAATATTATTTTGCATTTCTGTCAATAGTTTCTCAGAAATATTACACACTGAACCTTAAAGTGAATTACATTTTGCAAATTCATTCTCTGCAAGTGAACACAGAGGAACAGGATGGATCACTAATGATCAACAACACAATACTGTCTTCTTGTTAGTCTAATAGATGTCCCTCTGAACACGCCCCTGGACTGTTCCTCCAGTCAAATGACTACATTTTTGGATGGAAATCATCTACAAGAAGCAGAGTAAGTATCACTCTTTAATCAACCTTTTTCCCCCCAATGTTTTACAATGAGTTACTGATCTGTCTACTCTGGTATGCTTACTTATACTAAAAAAAAATCTTGTTTGTAATTTTGGACAAATAATAACAATTTTAACAAATAAACGCATTACATATTAATAATATATACCAAAACATGCTGGAGACATTCATCTATGTAGCCCTGTTACATCCACCCTATTATTATGTGTCAGGAGGCACATTTTAAGCTGAAGTCGGCCATTACTACTCATGTGATGAACAGCAGGCTTGTACGTGGTGAACACAGAGGAAGATTTTTAACATGTTTCGGAACCATGTATTGAAATTTTAAAACATTTTTACATTTTCTACTATAAATAAACATAAGAAAGTGGATGTTATGCTTTACCTTATCATCTTACCTTACCTATCTACCTTTATTCATTCTAAAACATTGAAAAAAGTTTTTTTAAAAAGTGATACTCTGCTTCTTGTAGATAATTTCCGTCCATAAATGTATGCTAAGTCCTGAGAATCATGTGACAGGAGGAACAGTCCAGAGGCTGTTCAGAGGGACTTCCATGAGTAACAGGGGGGACTGTTGTTGTATTAATAACAACAACAACAACAAAAACATTTGTTGTGGAATATTGCAAATAGGGCTATAACTTACAACAATAATGAAAAATGTAGAATTTGTTAGATTTTTATTGTATTTGAAATTGAAGCTGAGCGAACATAATTGAGTATACCAGGAATGACCAGTGATTAAAAACACTTACTATACTTTTAATTAAGCAATACAAGAGGGAAACATACTCCATGGGAGTAAAATTCCTGTATTCAAAATTTTAAAAAGCATTATCAGCTCAAGGCTGATAAATGAAATGTCTCCAGACCTTCACTCGTTCAGGGTGGATGGATGCAAACTGGGAGTAGATCTCCCCTCGGCTGCCAGCTCCCACCACGATGACACGGACAGGGGAAGTCATTCTGGCACCCTGTGAACTTTGACACCAAAACAAGCTGTCAGACAAGACACACCTCACAAAGCCTGAGGTAGATAACCTTTCATCAGTCAGAGGTGAACACCTCTACAGTCCCGGTCTTACTCTCGTGCTTCCTATAATCTGGTTTGTTATTCAATACATACAGTTCTCTAGATGGAAATTGGTCATGGTTCAAAGGTGGACTAAATGAACAGTTTAAGCACTCCTTTCTCCCTCCTAATGCACAGATTAAAGACCCTAACAGATACAGTATGTGACAGCAAGTAGCCAATTTCAATGTGTTCAACAGTGTTTATGGTAAATGATATTTGTTGGCTGTTTGGCTCAGTACCTGTTTTGTCCCATACAGCTGCCAAAACTTTACGTCGGTCTTCCGCGTTGGTCAAATTTTGTCCAGATCCGACACCATAAATGTCTAGACTCCAGAATGGACTACTGACGCTGACGGCACAGCTCTGAGCGGTTGCTTCTTCACTTCTTCGAACAAAAAACAACCCGCAAAGCAGCCAGAAGGTTGTGTAGCGCCCCCTACTGGTGCACTCGTGAATTGTTAGTCAAAGACATTTTACACCGAATACTGAGCAAATTCATTCCAAAAAACATAACTATTCAATCGTCTGTATTTCAAACCGCCAGATATAAACATACTAGGTTCACATAACACATTTCGCAGTTAGCAGATACAGACGGATAAATCATTATTATTATTTATATGTTAGCTATACACTTAATTTAAGTCTTAAAGTGCCTAGTTCGCTGCTGAGAGCAGTGTCAAATAAGTCTACAAGCTACAATCCAACAAACACAAATTTGTTTAGACGGCTCTGGGTTAGAGACTAGCATAAGTACCCGTATGGAACTGTACAACATCTTCGGAAATATTCGGCTACCTTCGGCAAATCCGATCCACACGTACAGCTAGAGTCACATGACGCTATTAGCGTTCCAGCGTGAACTCAGCTTTCTGCTGCACGATAACATTAGCTACAAACGTTTGAAGCTAGCTAGCATTTGATTCTAATATTCTCCGACTTACAATTGTAGATTTACTTCACAACGCAGTATTTTGTAGAAGACTAGTCTTAGAGCTTTATAACACGGAATCGCGCTTTTGGGCGTATTTCTTCGGCATTTCTCTGTGCTAGCTAGCCACGGTTAGCGCGTTAGCTAATATTAGCATCATGAATATTGACAACGTTAATCAGTCTGTCACAACTGGAGTCTCATCTACGCCTTCTTCAACTTCAAGTAATTGTATCGCAAATGATAATGCAGCAACCAACGTCAGCAGCATCCCTTCGGTCACCAGTAATGGTATGGTAGTTATGTGAATTTAGCAAATGTTGTGCTAAACACTTAGTTCAAGGAAGGCAGTTTGTGCTACTGAAGTGAGATTGTTTGTTTGCCTCTCACAGTACATATGCAAGTACGCTAAGATTTTTTCAGGCATCATCATGTGTTTGTACAACCCTCTTAGCCAACAGGTTTTGGACTTTGCACAATCTCAGTGTAGGCAATACTGAAAAACAGAAACTAACATTTCATTATTTGAATGGTGCAGATAGGTTTACATTTCTCTGTTTATTTCATTTAACATAAAGTCATCCCCGTGCATTTTCACTCCAGCTTCAGCTTCAGCGGCCATGGTGACACCGTCAGCAGACACATCTGTATCTAACGGTGTCTATGTTCCTGGTGGCATCACCAATGGAGATGTAAAGCCCGCCTTCTCCACCACCCCCCTGGCAGATTTCCTCATGCAGCTGGAAGACTACACTCCCACAGTAAGTCAAGTTTGGTAGTCAGCTCAGCCGTTTGCACTGCATATGTTATGAAGTTATTAAAAGCTAAATTCTGGTCACTGTTGGAAACACCTGGTATGTTTGTGTACCCTGCCAGCCACATCAACTGATCACATCACCAAATTAAGTGGAAATTTAGTTGGGAAACAATATATAAATATATAGATTGTGTACAGTATGACTGTTTTTGGCATATCCAGTGAAAAGGCGAGGCACTCAGTCAGATGGATGCTAAAAAGATATATATATATATAAATAAAGGCTTGCCAGTAATGGTGATAGATTAGATTTGCTGTCATTGAGGATGGGAGATACCCATGTTAACATTTAGAAAAGATAATGGTGACTCCAAACATTGACAAGGCGGCCTGCAGATGTGTCTACAGACTTTTTTTGTTTGTCATCCTCATTAGTGCAGGTATCTGCTGATGCCACTTATGTCAGAATGCCAGATTTGGGCCCAATTAATGGGCCGGCGGATTATTATTTTAAGTCCAATCCTAGTCCTATTAAATATGATTAATTTACATCAGAGGCTGGACCAGAATCCTCGCTGCAGTTCATTTGGTTGATCATCACTGAATGGCAGGCATACAGTAACAATGTTCCTCATGAAAAAAGTTTCAGTCACGGTGACAGCGGGCTATGTGGCTCTTTTTTGACCACAAGCTGATGTCTACTCTTGTTTTTTTGTTTTTCTTCTTTCAGATTCCTGATGCAGTTACAGGCTACTACCTTAACCGGGCTGGCTTTGAGGCTTCAGATCCAAGAATGTAAGTTCTACTATGACTAATTCTATGAAGTGTAGGCTGTCATCAAGCTAAAGTGTGAGTGCGTCTGCCTGATATCCCATGGAACCAAATGACACAGATCACAGTGTTGTTATTAGTGGTTACTTTCAGAAGTTAGAGTCATAACCACCCACTTACAGGACAGGCACAAACGGATGGCTTTAGCAGCTGCAGGTAGAGTGCTTTTGAATGGCTGAATGAGAGGCAATTTGTAAAAGCCCTTCCTGTTATAAGCACTATATAAAAGTAATCCATTTAACAGTTTATTTAGATTTTGAATTACTTATTGTTTAAAGATCTGAGAAAGTGAATTTAAGTTAAATGTTTCAATTATGAATTAAAAAGTATCCCTTGTAAGCCAACAGGCAGTGTATGTATGACTTGTGTATATGAGTGTTTAATCAATAACGTGGGACAAGGTAGAACCATGCCACAAATGATATGAGTCAACTGAGACAGGAGAGTGGGGGAATTATGTTGTACTAGGTAAGATTATAAAGTCAATCTGTGGGTAAATCAATGATAAAACAAATCTGATAATTGCCATATATCATGTATTATGGATAATGTATGAGGCTCATAATTTGGGGAAAGACATTTGGCATCAAGCGCTGAACTGAAAATTTGTTTTAATTACTGCTTGTGAGAATGGCAGTGTTGTCTGAATTTAGTTCAGCAGCTTTCAGTTAGGTAATATACCTGGTGAGATTATGTTTATTATCATTATAGTGAAAATGTATATCTTAATAATTTTACAAATGAACAAAAACTGATGATTTTAAATCGACTGTCATGCCTGTCTGACTTACAAAATGGGGTTTAATTTATTTTAAGAAAGCCCAGGATATACATTAATACTACTACTAATTTTCCATACTCATTGGCATGTATGGGCATAAGGTAAAGACTCCTCTTTAGCATAGTAGACCATGTATTGTCACCATTGTGATACTTGCTGTAATCATTTCTTGGAAGTGAAATGTGGAAATGAGATCAGAGGTATTCTTTGATCTGCCTTATTTTTTTCTTCCATGATAAATAGATCATTAGACACAGGCTTGCTGTGTACAGACAGTAAAAACTACAACAATGATTTTCTTTTTCATTTCTTTAGAATTCGTCTGATCTCCCTTGCTTCTCAGAAGTTTATCTCAGACATTGCCAATGATGCGCTTCAGTACTGTAAAATGAAGGGCACTGCCTCAGGAAGCTCAAGGAGTAAGACAAAGGTCGGTGTTTAAAATTTTTAACATTTTAAATGCAATACATACGCCATACAGGATTTTGACAATGATGTGTGAGGAAGAGTGTTGTCAGAAGATGGTGACAGAGGTGGTTGTCAGCTGCCTGTAAACGCTCTGATCATTTTGTTGCAGCTAACTTATCGTTTTCTGTTGTTGTTTTTTTGTTTTTTTCCCCCTCTTCTCTATATATAGGATAAGAAGTACACTCTGACTATGGAGGACCTGACTCCTGCCCTTTCAGAATATGGCGTCAATGTCAAGAAACCATATTACTTTACATAGAACCTTCTTTATTTAAGCCTTTTTGCTAGTTTTATCTCCCTGCTGACCCACTAGAGTCTGTCGACACCTTTATTGCTAAATGTTTTTTTTTTGTGATCATGGTGCTTAGGTAAAGCTTTGACAAATGTTAGATAGACACTTTGCCATTTGTAATTTTTTTGTGGAGCCACCTTTGCATTATGTTAAACTGTAAAATTACGTTTTATTGTGAAAATAAAACCCATACCAAAAAACTTAGTGTCTGTGAGATGTGAAGTCTGAGTTAAGCGGTAGGCAGTAAGATTGTTTGGATGTGAAGCGTGCAGTGGTGGAAAGAGTTATACAATGTTCGACAACACTGACATTTTGCAAACATAAAAGGTACTGCAAAGCTAAAATGCAGTTCCTTTACATTTTCTTAGAGAGTGTGGAACTCAGAAACAATGCTTAAGTATTAGAAAGGATAATAGGAAAGTTTTAAGGGGTTAAAAGTTTATGTAAGAGAATATTTTGGGAATTGCTACAGAAAAAGTAATGTAAAGGTAGGTAACTAATATTAACTGTTGATTGACTGGCGTACATGCCTTTGTCAGGCTTGTGGACAGCTGCAGGTATTCTACTGCATTTAAATAAATCGAAGCTACCCAATGTAACAGTAAATGTTGTGGTTTGTTATTCAGCAAGTAAATGTTATGTCAACCACAATACGGCATCCTGGTGGATGGAGTTAACGGCCCTGGATTTATCTATTCCTTTACTCTCGCGTTTTTTCGCGACGGTACTGTTTTGTCCCCAGCTGCGAGCCGTAATCACATGTCCTCCTGCGCCACCGTAGGTCCTAACAGCGCATATGCTGGACATTCAAATTATTTGCGTGTTATCAGTTAAATAGCATATTTAGTTGGTCTTCAACAGTGACGAAACTGTCACAATGTCTGTTCAATCAACAAATCCCAACAACCCGATTGTTTTCTTCGACATTACCATCGGAGGGCAGGTGAGTAGAAGGAGTTTAGCTAACAATGAGTAACCCAGCTAACGTTGAGTTAACGTTACGCACCTCAGCAATGTCACTATAATGTTTTGGTGAATAGTTGTGATTTAGTTAACTACATTGGCGCTATTTAGCTAATGTTACTAGTTAATTAGATATCTGATATACAATAAGCAGAATGCAGATTGTACATTTCTCTGCTGGCCGTTAATACTGTGATGAGCAGCTAACGTTACGGTTTGATTGAATTGGTGGTCTGGATCTTTGGATAGAATATGTTCATGATTTAGCTCAGTGATACCCCTGTGTTGCACTTTAGTCGCGCTGTGGTCTGTAGGACAAGACCTGACCTGACCGGACAGTTCATCACCTAGGCTTTAAAGAGTTTATTTTGTTAAATGGCAGAAAAAACGTTAAAACTGTTGTAACGTTATGGTATATTTAAGATGTATTAAGATATCTTTCAGATATATACTGATCAGCTGTAACATTATGACCAGTGGCCTGTTGTGTAGGTCCCCCTTTTGCTGCTAAACCAGCCCTGACCCACTGAGGCATTAACTCCTCGGAAGGTGTACTGTGGTAATAAGATGTTAGCACAGTAAGAAACTCACCCAACCATCCACATGATGTAAAAGAAAACGTGATTGATCAGACCAGGCTGCACTTCATTTTCATTTCATTGCTCCGTGGTCCAGTTCTGATGCTCACATGCACCATTGTTGGTGCTTTCAGCAGTGGACAGGGGTCAGCATTGACACACTGATTGGTCTGCGGCTACGTAGCCCCATATGCATCAAACAGTGATGCACTGTGTGTTCTGACACTTTTCTATCAGAACTAAGATCAGCGTTTTCAGCAATTTGAGCTACAGTAACTCGTCTTTTGGTTCGGACCCTGTTGGCCAGCCTTTCCTCCACGTGCATCAATGAGCCTTGTAGCCGGTTCACCGCTTTTGGCGCTACATTGGCCCCAGTCAAAGTTGCTCAAGTCCTTACGCTTGGCCATTTTTCCTGCTTCTAACATCAACTTTGAGGACAAAATGTTCACTCACATATATCCCATCCACTGACAGGTGCCATGGTAACGAGATAATCAGTTCACCTGTGTTTGTATGTGTAGTATTGTGCAGTGTACAAGTCTTGGGCCGGTGTGGAAAAATGCTGTAAGGTAAGCTTTCATAATAGACATGTTAATATATGTTATATATGTACCACCCTTTGCCTTCAAAACAGCATCAATTCTTCTAGGTACACAAAGTTTCTGAAGGAACTCTGCAGGAAGGGTGGCCCAAACATCTTGGGAGAACTATCCTCAGCTGATTTGTTGGTTAGGCAGCCTCAGTTTCTTTTCTATCTTTATGTAATCCCAGACGGACTTGATGATGTTGAGATCAGGGCTATGTGGGGGTTAAATCATCACTTTTTTGTCTTTACACTGAAGATAGTTCTTAATGATTTTTGCTGTATGTTTGGGGTCATTGTCATGCTGCAGAATAAATTTATATAATAGTTCATTTATAAAATGTGCCTGTATGTCTCAACATTGAGAAGACCGTTAATTCTGACCAAATCCACAACTCCGTTTGCAGAAATGCAGCCCCAAACTTGCAAGAAACCTCCACCATGCTTCACTGTTGCCTGCAGACACATATTCTTCAACCTTGTCAGTTGTGTTTGGCTGTTTCTCATCCAGTTGTATTCCTCCTACACAGCTGTTTTTGTTGCAGTTACTGATCGTGTTTCAACCTACACAGTGAGTTCATCTGTTTGTTTAATCATGCACCTGATGATATGCCTACAAAACTTCTATGACTTTGTAGAAGTGTACCTAGAGGAAATGATGCTGTTTTGAAGGCAATGGTTGGTCCCAAATATTGATTTCATTTATATTTTCCTTCTGTTCCCATACTTTGCATCTTCTTCATTGATAAATATAATCTATTAACTTGTCTGTCTTTGAAAGCATTTGTACTTTACAGCATTTTCTACACCGGCCCATAACTGCTGTTATTAACAATTACTACAATACATATTTTGACTTATACCAGGTGTAATACATACAAAGTTTATATCTTTAACAGAAATGTAAAAATTTACTGACATGGTAATTGCCAAATAATAACAACATACTGTAAACCTCTCTGCGAACAGTACGATCAGTATATTATGCTCTGACTCGAAATGACTTCAAGTATAATTTTATTTGACTAATCTTTATGTACATTAAGTGCGGGTTCACACCTAAAGATCCGGTTCCTGAATCGAACCAATGCGAGTATGATACATTGTTTCAGTTTTCAACTGGTCCGGTTAGTGTTCAGAAAGGCCATACAAAAGTCATACAATCGGCAATAAAAAAGACAACAAACCCCTCAAAATTTCTTACTGGATACTGTAGATCGTGGTGTGTGCCGCGCCTATGTAAGACAGTGGATTTTAAACCATGTAGGCATTTCAAGGAAGAAAATCAGACAGTCTTATCACAGATTAAACCACGACTTGTTTGTCAAACAAAGTAAATAGGCTAGTAAAGGTCTGTCATAACAGCAGCTTGTGTAGAATCCCTATGTATCTCCTTGAATTAATCCAACAATTAATAACCAATTAATAATTGGTTACCCTACAAAGGTGCAGACATTTCATCAAGAATAAAGATTACATATTACAATAATTATCCTTTTATTATTACATATTGTAGGTACTGGTATGCTCAAAATGGAATACCTATATGTGAGTCTTATATAAGACTCATATTTCACTCAAGTCTAAGATAGAAATACATTAAAAAGAACTGTTAATAATCTACAAATAATGTAGACAATCCAACATGAATGGTGGTCTCTGACAATTTACAATAGCTTACCTTTATGGTCACAGTTTTTAACAAGACTTTGCTCAACAAATTACAGTTTCCTGTTGTTGCTTTGCACAATCACTTCTGCATGTGCCGATGGAGAGATGAGAAGTGCCTTTCTGTGTCCAGGCTTTTTAAATGTCTGTCATAAATCAGTTTAAGCATGAAACGCATCATTCACACACAAACCATTTATAGATGCTCACTCATTTTCATGATGTATTCACTTTCACGCATGATTCTTTACACTTGCTGTTAGCTGTCAGGCATGATAGGTAACAGGATTATTGTTCATCTTTATTGTCTTACACATAGAGAGTGTTTCTCTTTCCTTTTGATTGGTTAAACACGGGTACAGATAGTTGCTGCTGTTGTGTTCCTTCACTCAAATGCCAGTAAATTTGCCATAAGCACACGTTTTCTGGTAGATGGCTGTATGGCCCTAACCTCGTGCTCTTTACCCAGAATACCACACCCACCAGTAAACTGTGGGTGCACTCCAACCACAGAAGGTTAACAGTGAGATAGGCAGGTACTCCAGAGCCAAAGACCAGACAGGCCACAGACATAGCGAGATAAGGCATCCAAAACGTACCAAAGCCCAGTGTTAGGCTAACCCACAGAGGTGGTCGTGGGCAGGTGCTCTCCTCCAGATGATACTCGTCACTGCATTTTGTGTCCGTGTAGTTGCTTGAGGTGAACAACAAGTGTCTCCTTTGGTGCTCCTGTTCTTCCCTCGCATCAGATAACCTGTTAGCCTCTTTCACCCACTGAGGTATCCTTGACCAAAAGGGCAGCAATGAACAAGTTACTGCTGTGAAAAGCCCCAAAACGAAGTAGATAATCAGTGGAGAATCCCCTACTTCACACACTAGAACCTTTATCCCTGTTGCATAGTCCAGTTCTATGAGTTCAGCTTTGACAGAACCAAAGGAATAAATAACAGCTAGCATCCACACCAGCAATGTTAAGACTGCGTTCCTTAGGAATTTGCAGAAGGTCCTCTGGTTGCCGAGGTAGGTATCTTCTAAACAGTAGTCCAGTACACCCAAGCACATCATGGGCAGTGGGAGTGCTCCGTATGTCGCCGTGGCATTGGCGAAGAGGAAGCAGGGTGACACGGGAGACCGTTCAGCCCCAAGAAACCAAATATTAGCCATAACAAACACCAACACCAAGTCAGCCATGACGATGGACAGGCTGCACAGGTTTAAAAAAGAGTTATACAGCTTATGGCAGCATAAGTGAAAGACTGCAGCATCCAGTCCCAACTTTAAAA
>JAPMOB010237534.1:0-10507 GCA_029875015.1 Lepomis gibbosus
TCGCAAATGAAATGAGCAATAGCCTACAATCTAAACAAATTAAATAAAATAAATTAAAAATAAACTTGCAGGTTATCTTATAATGCAACAAAGAACATGGCCATTTTTTCCAGTAGTTTCCAACAGCTAAATGAAAATAAAGTCCAATCAAACAAAAAACTTAACTAGGAGAAATTTTCTGTGTGCGTGCGTGCATGAGACTGTCATGTCAGTCATATGTCAGTGTAATTACAAGAGGTTAAAAACAGGTTATGAAATGTCTTTCTATGTTTGTTTTTCTATCGCCGACGTCAACTTCTCACATTTTCTTTTAATTAACATCTAAAAATATAAAAAGGATAACCCAAAATAGTCCAGAAGCCTTTTACAGTCTTATAGTATTATTATGCTATTACAGTCTTATAGTAACCCATCTAAGTTGTTCTGAAAGTAACTAGCCAGGTGTTTAAAAATTGACATTTTCACTGTGGCAAAACTGACCAGCATCTCTGGTCTGATATCAGCTCAAATCAAAAGGCACATTTAAATAAAAGAAGAAAAAAGAAATGAACAGAGAAGTGTGGCTAATATTTTAAAAGCCTCATTACTGCATTTTTCTGATCCCAGTAGAAAGGGGTTAATGTGCCTCCCCTCACCTTGTTTTCCGGTCAGATGGGAGGGACCGGTCAACTGAGTGTCCAAGTGACCAAGACTAGGAACTGCCTTTCCCCTCTCTGTATTGCTAATGACACGAAAATAAACACAGGAAACGGCCAGCCTCAGCTCCCTGCAATTAGGTCACCCTTGCAGACGCACACACACAAACACACATTGTACTGTGTATATGTACAGTAAAAGCTGCAGCTGTTACATGACAGGATTACTGGAAAGAGAAAGAGTGAGGGAGAGACAGACATAAAGACTTAGTCTTTAAGTTTCCTTCTGCGGTCCAAGGTACTAAGTGACCAGCAGCAGTTGGCAAGTTGGCAGAAATAGGACTGAAAAGGTGGGGTAAAATTAAAAAATGTTGTCCCTGTAGTTGCTAAATCAGCGACCAATATCATGAACATCATTATGTTATGATAATAATCCTTAATTATTATTTGTTTAGAGTTTAAAACTCAGTCACTGATAAATCTGACAGATTTGATTCACAGTGACCTGTCAACATGTGCAAACAACCCCAAAACTGTCGTGTCATTTTCATTCAAATGTTGCAATGGTGCATTTAAAGTATGTGACATCACCTTTTTCCAGCTGAGAAGTCCAATTCAAATTCAGAAATCTTTCCTATGAAATGAACAAAACTCTTCTAAGTTTGGCAGAAAATTGTGTGCTTGTGTAGAACTCCATCGCTCAAGAAGTTGTAAAAGAAAATAGGTTTTAAAGACATTTAAAAACAAGGAAATGTGTCTCATGTGCCACCAAATTAATATTAATAAATTAACCTCTTACCGTTCCTGTAAAATTCATGCAAAACTCCTATTCAAGACATGTCCAAAGTAAATTGAATGTAATTCTTGAACCATTTGGAGTAAATGCATGGTTTAGGGCTTCTCTGAAAGATAACACTCTGGAGTGTCTAATGCAAAAGTCAGAAGGATTGTAAGTGCTACTGGAAATGATTAATATAATTTTAAACACTCTAAAACTGATATATTTTTAATTTCCTTTTGAAAATGTTTGCTAACAAATGCATGCCGACAATTACAGCTGGGACTTATTAGCTGGAAAACCCTTTGAGGCCCCAGCATAAAGCCTTACCTTTTTCTAAGGGAATGTCTCAGTGCATTTTTTGGCGGCAAACGGCTGCTGCTGCATCACTCCAAGTAGCCGGTAGCTTGACGCAGGTTTGGTTACAATTGGCTCAGCCTACCCACGAAATAATAGGGGTGGCCCTTTCTTAGAGCGTGGGCTCCCATTGGCTATCATACGCTGTGGACAGGACATGTGAGCTCCTATTGTGTTGAATTTAGTGTCACTCGACATGTGAGTTCAAATTTTATACAAGCTATCGTAGTTGTTTACATTCAAATGGGAGTTATTGCTGTTATAATGACATAGGAGCCACGTCTGCTGGCAAACATGAAACAATGCAGCAGCAGTCCCTGGGCATTTATTGATGGAATAATGTGTTTTGCACTACATGTTTTATTGGATTGGATTGTCTGGACCTCTGACAACGTAACAAGATCAATGTTGTTGGAATATAATTGACCGGTGGATTACTAAGACTTCATAGGTGAGTCGCGTCAATTTTGCTTGTACTGGTTGGTCTGACAGAGGAGCTGATTGTACCTGCTGTGGTGATTGTATCGTGAAATGGTTTGCATTGGTTGAATCATGAGCATTTTAGCTTTCAAACAGTGTATCATATGAGTATGAAGTTTGCAGCAGTTGTGTGCACACAAATAAACCTCTTAACATTGTAACGGCCTGTGACTGGGAGCTCGTAGCACCAGGGGAGTGTATTGTGTTTAACGTTAAACTTCTACTCAAGCACTGCAGTTTTTCAGGCCAGGATAATATCAGAGAGCGGCGCCCCAGAACCGGAGCTGAGTGAGCGGTCAGCAAAACTACGCTCACCAGCCTCCCAGTGAAGACAACACACGGGACCAAACACAGAGACCAACATGGAAGATAGTACTGAAGTGATTTACAGTTTGCTGATAGACAGATATATTTACTTTTTGCTAAAACACTAACTGTATCTGTAGCTAGGTAGCTCAGTTAGCAGTGCTGCTAGCTGTCCTTTATTGGCTGAGTCAAAGGGGGGGGGGTATCGCACATTCAGTCTTATTGGCTTCTGTTGACACCAATCAATATCTGCAACCACTCCCTCCCCATCTTTGTGTTTTAAGCATGCAGAAGCAAACAGCACATTAGTTCATGGAAAAATTAAATCAAAATTAACAAAATCTGAAACAAGTCAGCAAAGTCAGACCGGCAAAGTGCTCTTATTCTGAAATATTCCCTGTGGGTATGTAGCCTGCAGAGAGCGGAATGAAACTGGCTCACAGAGAGCTGTTATTTGTAGTTGAAGACACACAGAATAACAAATTAACAACATGCCAACAACGTAGGGCAGCTAAACGCTGCTGAAACACTTGTGAGTTAACGCCGGACAAAACCACGGCACAGCTGCTGCCTGTGTCTGTTCGGCTGGCGCCATTATCCCACGTTTTCTTCCAGTTTTGTTTGTTGTTGTGAAATGTACACGGCCTGTGCCCACTCTGATTGATGAGTAGGGCCGTAACAGAGGTGGCATGGAACTAGTGACTGGTTAGCAAGTCTGCCACACAAGGATGACAACGGAATGAATTCTGCATGACCGTTTAACACGGGTCAGATGCGCTTTATAATTAACCTACATTTTAATCGCCGTCTTCACGCCTTCTTTCAAATTACAATTTTAATTTGAAAACGATTAGTCGTTCAGCACTATACCCACATCAGGATCACCACGCCCAGTGAGGCGGCATGGACAAACAAGAGGTTCCAGAGTAAATGTACGCTGCAGTGGTGTTATTGGCTGTTAGCTCGGCTGTACTGCCGTGAAACCAGAGGCCAAAGAGAGCGTGAGACAGAGAAAGGGCTGCAACAGCTGGCACCAGGTGCTGCTTCTACCAGCCCCTTCATCTCTAAACCTCATGTTTAGATTTGGCACTGTCACTCCGACCATGACTGAGCCTATTTCCCACCAACCAACCAACTCTCACACACACACACACACACACACACACCCACCCACACACACACACACAGCAGGCAAGCCAGACCAGAACAGTGGGGCCAAAGCAGCAGTCTGATAAGCTGTGATAGCGATTAGTCATGTCTAAGGCCAAATGGCCATGTCAGAAATTCAGAGAGGGGGAAAAAAGAGAAATAGAGGAAGGAGAGAAAAGGATAGATCTGGATAAAGGAAGAAGACAGGAGGGATTGATCAGAGAGACAGAGCTGTTGCCTGAGAGAGATAATGAGCAAGCCACAGAGGATGAAATAAAAGACTGAAAGAAAGAGAGAGAGAGGGCCTATAGGGAGCTCAGGGGAGATGGAGAATGAACGATAGAGTTTTGACAGAGTAGAAATAAAGTCTGCTTGATCTGTGTGTGTGTGTGTGTTAGAGAGAGAGAGNAGAGACTGCCAGTTTAATTGATGCTGTGACAGCCTGACCATTTATTTTAATGGTGTTGTTTTGCAGTGCTCCATCATGGCCCGACACTCACCTCTTATGTTGGACAAGTTGCTACATTTTTTTGGCAGAGGAGAGAGGGTGAAAGTCAGAGTACCAAAATGGTGTGTGTGTGTGTGAGTGTGTGAGTGTGAGTGTGAGTGTGTGAGTGTGTACCCTATCTGTGTGTTTCTGCATCTCTGTTTCACTCTGAAAGGACAGGAATAAATGTCTTTGCGGCTGGGTGGGAGAGAAACGGAAGAAGTGAGTGTGGGTCTGAGATTTTGCACACAAACATAGTTTTCATGTGCGCTTCAATACGTGTGTGTGTGTGTGTGTGTGTGTTTGTTTGTTCTTTGCTCTACATCCTCCAGGATGGATTGGTTCCTCGTCCTTTTCCTGCTTCATCTTATTTTAACCTCTCAGGAAGGCCTGGACACAGGAAACACACATTCAGAAAACGGCCCACTTCTAACACACACACACACACACACACACACACACACATCTCACCTCGACATGCCCACACAGACCTTCTCTAACACACACTGATAAACCACAACCTTTATTTAGCCACACACACCTCTGTCGACAGCTGGCATGTGACCAGTCACTGTGTGTGTGTGTGTGTGTGTGTGTGTGTGTATGTGTGTGTGTGTGTGTGAGAGAGAGTGTGAGTGAGTGTGCAAGATGAGTCAGAGGACCACACAGGGACAGCAGGGTGGTGCTGGTAGCAGGGGGTTGCTGTAACCGTATTATTTTATCCAACCCATTGTGGTCTTTCCTCAATGACAGAGGATCTACTTTTCACACACACACGCACGCGCGCACACACACACACACACACACACACACACACACACACACACACACACACACACAGTGGAAAAAGCCAGGCCAGCTATCCAGGGACCAACCTCCGACTGCCTCTGCCTGTTTTATTAATGGAGCGCCCTGGCTATGCCGGCTCCATAATAGCTACTGTGCCCACGGATCTGTCTGTCTCAACAGACACACACACATACATACAGAGAGACACACAAAATACACAGATGAAATTGTACAATACAAAGATTGATGCTGCCTTGGATAGAGATGCACATAGCTGTGCACATATTTATACAGGCACACACCCTTCGTGAGCGACAGGAGGTTTGTGAGAAGGGAAAGCCGAGGAATTTCCCAACCTAAAAAATGAGTCCTGGTTCCCAGTTTGCCAGCTTCATCCAACCCTTGGGGCTGACCTTAGCCACACACACAATAAACACACACAGCTCTGGTCAGCTGTGATTACTCACTTTTTGTTGGTTGTGTTCACTGTGTTGTGATATTACTGTAAATCTGACACTATTATAACATAACGGTGAAGCATTTTGTTGTGCTTATTTAAAGGCATCTGCACGCTCATTTTCTAGCATAGGTTGTGGCCCTGATTCATAAGAAGGGCTGAGTACTAAAAACTGGTTCTGAATTAGAACCTGCGGTTCCAAAAATGAGTTAATGCAATAAGGAAGTCTGTCTAACATTACAAAGTATTTCCAAAAGAAGTACAGGCTACAGTGGGTTTGATATCCTCAGTCTTAGTCATAGGCTATGTTCACACTTGAAGCCTTAGGGCCCGTGTCCACCAAAGAGTTTTTTTTTCTGAAGCCTGCGTCTTTTTTCAGTTCATTCCAATGAGAGCGCAGCACTTCTACGAGCTGGTAAAAACGGCAGCAGCGTGACAAGGCGCTGAGCGTTTTTTTCTGTTCAACTTTGGGCAAAACACTGCGCGCACCACGCATCTCGTCACTTTTTACCCAGCTGTCCAATCACTGTAGAGGAGGGACGACACAAATACCACACCATAGCAACGGTTACTATCCTGGAACCTCACACTGAATAGAGGTACTCGCCATGATGTTTCCTCGCCCAAAACATGTCATGTAATGAACCCACATCTGGCGAGTCGTCCTCTCTCTACAGACATACTCTGTGTTGACATTTTTATATCCAGTAAAGTCAGGTAGAACTACTTGCAACAAATATATCATAGCAACCAAAGCAGTCGGAAAAACGCTGCACCCCAAAAACGCCCGCTACCGCTCCCTGCTGGGCATTTTCAGAACTGCAGCTGGCGTTTTCAGCTGGCAAAAAACGCTTTGGTGGACACGGGTCCTTAATGCTTAATTCCGATTTATTGCCAAGATCTGATTTTTTACATTGACTGTTATAATTGACTATTATTTTTTATGTGTGGCCCTTATCAGACTACAGTGTGAACTGGCTGCAGGCAGAAAGAGACGCCCATGCAACAGAGGTTAGCTCAAACATGCTAACCCTGCTGATTTTCTCAGGAGACTCCTGGTTTCCTCCGGGGGTCACAATTCTCCTGATTTTCTGTATTTCTCCCGATTTATATCAAATGTTCACAACTTTGTGTCCTTTCCATTGCATGCATTACAGTTTCTGTATAAGCCCTACAACTCTCTGTCTCTACTGTTCCCGCCCTGACAAGTAGCATGTGTGTAATGCAGAACTGTGACGGCGGTTGCTCTACAGATTAACGTCACAGTCGCATGAAATTCAATGTGACTGTTCTGACTGAGGTCGCATTTCAAAAAATCCGACCTGAATCTGATTTGGACCATATAGGAAAGCGGACCAAATGCGAACTGGAAAAGATCAGATTCCATGTCACTTGGGCTGTTCACACAGTTTCAGATCTAACACATAATCCTAATCTTAATACATAAACATAACAACTTTTACTCAACAATAAGTTTGACTGAACAACTTTTACTTGTATATTAAAGTAATATCCGAGCAGAAGAAATATCTGGCCACCTCTGCTCAGCATCTCGGCAACCTGAGCTTTTGATTGGACCGAATCACAAGACATACGCTTGAACCTGCGTGTTACTTCTGAAACGCAACCTAAAAGTTTTATTTTGGCTTTCTATTGATAAACAGAATTGGAATCAGAGTCAATAAAATGTAAATGATACCCAGGCTTAATAATAAACTCCAGTCGGCAGCCACCATGCCACTCATCCTCCATTAGCTGCTGTCCCTGAGGACTTTGCTAAGCAACGAGCTGCGATGGATCTGCCTCCGAACACGGGGCAACAAATTAACAAATGCACCCTAAAACATCAAAGCTGCTCAGAGGAGAAGCAAAAACAGGGAGAAGAGGAGAAGGGGGGCTGGGGCCTCATTAAGAGTTAGCCTTCATTAAGACCCAATTAGAAACTTTCACTGCAGACAAAACGTAAAGGGTGAGAAGGAAGGAGGATGGAGGAAAAAGAGTGTGTGTGTGTGTTAGTGTGGGTGTGAGCATTAGGGTTGGGGGGTTCATAGAAGCTCAAAATGACTTTTTAATCACATCATTAAAAGGACTTTGAATTATGAATTTGTCACAATGGATGTCTTTAGGCGTGGGAGCAAAATGAGAGAAGGATATGTTCTTTTTTTTTTCGTTTCTTGGAGAGCGAGGCCGTGGAGGGCGAATGCTCTGCAGCCACTGTGCATGCTTGTGTGGGCGGGTTGTGTGGAGGAGGGGTTCAGCATATTAAAACCAATCAAGGATGGCAAATAGACTTTGATGAACAAAACCAGAAGAAAAAGAAAAAAAAAACAACGCCTACTTTCCCTAGCCCTTAACCAAGTGGTTATTTTTGTCACCATGACAACACAATGTCCCCTAACCTTTGTTAAGAAGCAATCTTAACACAAACAACAATGTTTTTCTAACCTTAATCAGGTAGTTATTTAAAACTAAACATGATCTTTCCCTAACAGCAGGAAATGTTTTTTATATTTGAAAGCAGTGTTCCTGTCCGGTCGTCAGCAGTGTCACTGCAGAAAGCGTTTGTCGTTCTGGGAGGCATGGCCTCTTTGGCTTCCTACCTGCCGTCACTCACCTTATGGTTATATAGATCCATGTTTCCCAAACTTTGGGTGGGGACCCAATATGGGTCGCAGAGTAAAATTCATAAGAATGTATGTAAATATGTGAATGAACCTTTCAGATGCTGTGTGAGGGTTTCTCTTTCTCCTCTCCCTAACCTGGTCTTCTTATATAACTGATGTCTGATATGTCACTGTCAATCCTATGTCTAAAGTACAAAGACGAGTTTAATGTGTAATATGTGGGGAAGTGCTCAGTAATGAGGATTTCAAAATGAATAAAGTGGACGGGTGTCTCCAAACGAAACATTTGCTGTATCTGGGAATGTCAGAAACATTTTTTTTCTTTGCAAAGAAGAATCCTTTAAGATGTGCTGATTCAGCATGGCACAACATACTTGTGTGAATCTGGCTCTCTGACTCTGGCATACCTGAAAACCAGGCCAGCTATCCAGGTGGCAAACCAGACTAAAAGCTGAGCATAACCTCAGAATAGCACTTTCAAAACCTGTACCGAGAGTAAAGATCCTTGGTGAGATTGGTGATGATGGGAGGGGGTGTGTGAAAATGAGAGTAGAGAACTGGGTGAGACACAGGATTTATTTCTTCATGTGCAGGTGTTGGTTTTCTTTATTAGTTCTAAGTTTGTAAATGTAGATGTAATTTTGCAAATTTGGGTCCCAGGGAGACACCAGAGTCTTGGGCTGAATAAGTTTGGGAACCACTGTGTTAGATGAACAATGTTTATGTCCTCTACAAGTGGATCTAAGTGAGGATGCTGACTTTTTGTCTGGGACATGCAGCTGTTTCCTCTTAGCACAGTGGCTCTCAAACTTTTCTACGTCAAGGACCCCTGAAACTGACACTTATTGGACCACTGATTGATAAGATTTTCCCCATGTTCTTCCATCTGATAGAAAATTTGAATCAGATACGGTTTAATTTTCAAGTAGGTTTACAAGGAATTTTCTTTGGTGATTTATATAAATATAAAGTAAACAAATGACAAGATCTAAAAAATAAAAGGAATCATAAAGAAAATGTAAGAATATGGAGGGAATGTCTGAAACTGTTTGTGTCAGAGTGCTGGAGGCCTACAGGCCCTTGATTGATTGGTTTGACTGGTTTAGATTAGTAGAAGTTTTATTTCAGAAAGTGTATGAAACCCATGACCGAAATCGTAATTGTGTTACTTATGGATGGAATTGTAGTATAAAAAACTTTTCCTCTTTTTGCTGGGCCCCCCCTGGAACCACCTCAAAGACCCCTGGGTGTCCCTGGACCCCACTTTGAGAACCACTATTTTAGCATTTCATCTTGGCCATCAAATGCATATTATATAAGATGCATTTTACAGGCGTCTCGAATATGTACAAGAAATTTGAGTTGTAAGTCTACAAATCATTGCAAACTGCATATATGCTGTGCTGTGCAAGACCGGGAAGCTTGACAGACACAGCAAAATTAACTAAAAAGGGGTAGGGCTTAGCAAACGGTCAACTGGCTGCCGCTGTGGGACTGCGATACAAGCTGATGGTCATATCTGGTATCAAGCAGGGCCCAGATTTGGCAGGAGTATGTGTGATAGAGAGACAGATGACGTGAGAGAGAGAGGAGAGGTGGTAGGAGATAGATGAATTGAAGATTGGAAATAGGGAAGAGGGAAGTTAGATAAACACTGTTTGTTGGATTTTTTTTTTTTGTTAGTGTGCCTCTGTCTCTCTTTTTGCTCTGTGTGCAGAGGACAACTCACTCGGTGGAAATCAATGTTGATAAAGAGAAAATTGCATTGGATAGGGGCAAGAAAAACAGGAAAGATACACCCAAAGAAGCCCCAAAGGAGTAGTCAGGAGGGAGGGGGCGAGAGAAGGAGAGCGAGGGAGAGTCAGTAAGAGGATGAAAAGAGAGAGAGAAAGAAAGAGAGATTGGCAGGAGAGAAATGGCAGGGAAAGAGATGAGAAAATGTGGTTAGATCTCAGGGAACAGATACCAGAGACCAGAGAGACCCGAAAAATCAAAGTATCACACCAACGCACATGCATTTGCATGTACGCCCTTTTTCTCACACACATAAACACTCTAACTACATACACACAAACACCACCACGCACTCTCTGACTACCTCTTGATGTGTTGACACTATTAGGAGCTGACACAAAGAGGACACGGGTTCGGGGGGGGAAACACAAACAAATTTAGAGAAGAAATTGGGCCTCTTGTTGCACTGCACTACTCCTCCGCAAACACCTCAATTCTCTCATTACACTCCATTATAGTGCCCATCCACAGACAAAAGAGTTCCTCCAGCACGGATAATAGGAAATCAAGTCAGCACTCTATTGTGCATTGTCCACCATTAGTCCCACTGGCCTGGGGGCGGCTGGCGAAGCTGGAGACACACACACACACACACACACACACACACACACACACACACACACACACACACACACACACACACACACACAC
>JAPMOB010237536.1:0-36638 GCA_029875015.1 Lepomis gibbosus
ATATATATGAATAATATGTTGAAAGAACATAAAGGCCTGACCTGTCCCAGTCAACAATCAATCCTTTCATAGAACTTACTTTATGATTTATGTGAATCTAGTGATACTTCTAAATATTACATATCATAATGTATCTGTATTATTATTAGTTACCTTCACTTACTAATGAAGTGCAAATTAACTGCAAATTTAAAATATCAACAGAACACTAACATAATTGTAGTTTCAAGCTCCCTACATATCTGTCTGTGAAGCTGACATGTATGCATGAATCAGGTATATCAGTTGTACTTTAACAATTTCTTAAATAGTTGTAAGTATGATGGCAGTATTACATAACCAACAAAAATGAGCAACATCCAAATCTAAGATCACTTGCATACCGGTATACTGTGGGTCAGTGCTTTTTGGTTACAGAGGAAACAGCGCCACCTATTGAGCAATAGAGATAAATGCAGCACACAACGTAAAAGTGACTGAAACAGATCTATCTATCTATCTATCTATCTATCTATCTATCTATCTATCTATCTATCTATCTATCTATCTATCTATCTATNNATCTATCTATCTATCTATCTATCTATCTATCTATCTATCTATCTATCTATCTATCTATCTATCTATCTATCTATTTATGTAAATCTAGTTTGATGCACTTCTCATGACAAATATTGAGAACTGGTGACAAACTTTATTTGTACCACTCCTTTCATACAGAAACTCTATCTGCTTTGTCAGGTGACTAACAAGTTGATAAAAGACTAGTGCACAAAAAATACAAATGATAAAAGTGAAATAAAAAACAGATTGACGATAATAGAAAGCGAAATAGATTCAGAAACACTCCAAAGCAAAGCCAAAGGTAAAGTCAGGTGGGGTTAAGAACAGGAAATTAAAGAACAACATGGCGCAGTCTCCCTGCAGCCATTTGATGATGTGCAGCAGGTCAGAAAGTTCAACATTTATCTACATTTAGTAAGTGAAAACATACTATTCACATTTCTGATTTAATGTTTACATCTATTTTCATGTTGTAAGTGGACCACCGCTGATTTGTTCAAAGTGATGGTTGCAGTGTGTTCATATAAGAGAAATATCCAAACTGAAGGAAAGAAATTGGTGTCTTATTACTTAATTTGCAAGCAAGTCACAGTCACAGGGAAAGTTATATCAGCCAGTATTTACAGATATCCATGATAGAAGAGAGGCAGGCACACAATTATTACATAGGCCTCTATTTCAAACCAAATATCATTTCTAAAAAACTGTGTACTGAATCTTCTCACAGGAAAATGACAAAATGTAATAAACTTTAAAATTCCACCATCCATACTAAAATTGCCCAATTTCTGATGTTGGTGGATTGACTTTCTTGACTCTCAGTGCAATGCGTAAAAAGCAAGACATACTCTCCCATCTATGTTGTGCCAAAAATGAACATCTATCAGTGAGAAAACATTTTTGCATCCAGTTACATGTATGAATTTGAGTGTGATGGAAAATTATGAAGTACATTTAGTCAAGCATTTAAGCTAGTTATTCCTTTCTTG
This sequence comes from Lepomis gibbosus, assembly GCA_029875015.1. Classification (NCBI taxonomy): domain Eukaryota; kingdom Metazoa; phylum Chordata; class Actinopteri; order Centrarchiformes; family Centrarchidae; genus Lepomis; species Lepomis gibbosus. The sequence continues at coordinate 1,554 of JAPMOB010237536.1, forward strand.
ATGATTTCCATTGTATGTTGTTTTGTACTCTGCTACATTTCAGACGGTATAATTGTACTTTTTACTTCACTACATTTATCTGACAGTTATATTTAGTAGTTACTATGCAGATTAAGATTTTATATACAAAAGCTATCATCAATGTATAAAATATGTAACATTTTTACAGATTTAATTACATTTAAGTTAATTAATTTAACTTAAGACGCTACATTAAAGCTGGGGTAGGCAACATTGGAGGAATAAGGTAGATTTTGAAAGTATCAATCTGGCCTCCCTCCAAAGAGTGTGCACAGGTAGGCAGGCAGGCCAGCCGTGCTAATTACAGTCCTGTGACAGCCACAGACACTGGATCTCATTTTTGTGTCAGAGCATTTGATTTAATGATTGCTGCTGGTATGTAAAGATAATATCAAAGAATATAACAAAAAAAAGACTTCTGAAATAAATTGCATATCCCAACATTACCTTAAACTTAGCTCCACCTTGACCACCTACAACATTACAATGATGCACATCAATAATATACTTGCTAATTATATAAAATTATAATCCTCTAATGGGGGTTGTTCTACACAATGAGTACTTTGACTTTTGTAAAGCGTCTATTATCAATTTTTTAATAAGAACAGTGTATCAAATGTGAAACCAATGTAAAAGAGTCACTTGTAGTGATTCAAAGCATTATCACCTGAATCTGCGGCTCCCCTTGGCTTCCCTTTTTACAGTGAGTTACAGCTCATTGTTTAGCTGTTCGGCTCACAACTTTATTGTTATGCTTCACTCTCTTCACTCTCATGATGACATAGTTTTGTTTCCAGCAGGCAGATGGGTCAGTTGTAACACATCCAATCTTTAAAAGGCCACCGTAAACCACCTGTCCAGCACCTGTTCAGCAGACAGACACAGAGACTAGCTGGTGAACATAGTGGAGCCCTTATCAGCTAAAGAGACAGATAGACAGCAGTTGGTAGAGCGCACAAATAGAGCGAAATGAGGGTGAATATTGGACTTAAAATCTATACAGAACAAAATTATAAACGCAACACTTTTTGCCCCCATTCATCATGAGCTGAACTCAAAGAAAGAAGACTTTCTCTATGTACACAAAAGGGCATTGGGTATTGCACAGGTGTGCCTTAGGCTGGCCACAATAAAAGGCCAATAAATTCCCATACTGTCTGATCAGCATCTTGATATGTCACACCTGTGAGGTGGATGGATTATCTTGTCAAAGGTGAAGTGCTCACTGACACAGATTTTGACCGATTTGTGAACAATATTTGAGAGAAATAGGCCTTTTGTGTACATAGAGAAAGTCTTAGATCTTTGAGTTCAGTTCATGACTCACATGAATGTGTAAAGAAGCAACTATTTGCCGTAAAGGTCACCATATCAACTTGAAAGGTGATGATACATGAGTAGTTGTTTCCGCTGCCCCCAAGTGGCCATAAAATCAGTGATTGCATGTTTAAGCACACTTTGCTGATAATACTTCTGTACTTTTACTGGAGTAAAACTGAATACAAACCTGTTATTTGTAACAGAGTATTTTTACTGTGTGCTATTACTGTGTGTTATTACAATTTTTACTTGCTCTTCCAACCAACGGTGTCCGGCGCTGCCGTCCCTACACAAAAGGCCTTCTCAGTCCCAGCTGTTTTCATCTGTGTAACCACGGTGGTTGAACGAGCTACCACGTGCCATCAGAGCAGGGACGTCCCTCTCTAACTTCAAGAAACTCGTGAAAACTCATCTCTTCCGAGCAAACTTGCTCTTATAACACCTCTAACCCCTAACCTCTAACATGCACTTCCTGTGCTCGTCTTCTATCTATCTTACAATTCGCTTGTCTTGATTGCACTGTTGGTTCATTCTTATTAATTCCCCAAGGTATTTATCCCATTTATGCCATATGCGTTTATAGCTGTTAATAATATATATTGTCTCTTGTAGATCTCTGATGCGTGTATGTACGCTGTATAGCTGTATATATTGTCTCTTGTAGATCTCTGATGCGTGTATGTTCCTCACATGTAAGTTGCTTTGGATAAAAGTGTCTGCCAAATAGTAAATGTAAAAGTACTTAGAAATTTAGTACATCTTCCACCACTTTCCATCATTCATGAGCACCTTTCGTCATTCAGGAGCACCTGTGGGACCTTGACTTGACGTTTAGTCTGACAGTTCATTCTTGACCTTGGAGACAGCTGTTAACAGTGTTACCTCAAGGTCCACTTACTTCCAGCTTTCGACCCTGTCAGCTACATGTGTGAAGATTCAAAATAATGGTACTTCCAAAGCTGCAGGCCGATGTGATATCACTCAGTGAAGGCCTGACATCACTTTCTGTTTACTGTGAATATTGCTACTAATACCAATAGTACAGTATTTCTGTAAAAATTGATTTGGGATTCAGCCTATTCATCTAACACCAGAAGGATATTTAAATTGTTACTAAATTACTCAGATAATTGCACAGGCAGTGGCTACGAGTGACTGCACACTCATCTCAGATTTCATTATTCACAGCAGGTGCAGGCTGTTAAATCTACTGTACATCTACTCAACCTCAAAATGTTGGCTGGGGTGGAGAAGAGTAGAGTTGGACTCATCTGGTCCATCTCTCGCTCTCCATTTGATCTTTTTTTAAAACACACACTCACTTGAATGAGAGTGTGAGAGTGTTGGGTCAGGTACAGTGCAGGGTCCCTGGAGCTGTTTAACAGTTAAGTGGTCGTAATGCATTTAGTGTAAAGTGACTGGGATTGGGGGGCTTAGCCGCAGCACTCTGCCTCATTCTTAGAAAGTGCTCAGAGGTGCTAATACCAGTCGGATTTATGGCACTCATTCACAAACAGCTCGACTTCTGCAGCAAAGACTCACTCTCAGTCCACCTCTCTGGCCATTTCTCTCTGTTTCTGTCTCCCTCCCTCTTCCTTGCTTTTTTTCTCACTTGCATGATTCATGTCTGTCTCTTTGTCTTTCTTTATATTAGTGAAACAACCCGTCTGTCGTAATTCTCTTCACTGTCTGTCTCACTTCTACGTTTCACCACTGAAGCCTCCATCACACTTTCATTTCCAGTCTTATTCTGAAGCTTTTCTGAGACTTAAACCTCGGGTGTCTTCCTCTCTCTAATGTCTCTCGACGGCGGCTTACGAAACCAGCCTCCCCTCAAAGTTGCGTGCTCGCTGTACTCGCCCTACATTTCTGAATACACACTCGTCTACGGTGAATGAGCAGTCAGTTAGAGGGAGACAGAGACTGCAGTGCTTCACTATTAGGGGTGTGGAAAGACGTCTGGAGATCCCACTCACTCTGCACTTACATGTGTGTGAGCCTGATTGTGTGTCTGTGGTGCATTTTCACAGATTTACGAGTCACAAGTTGTACATGTTGTACAAGACCATAAAATGTGTACAGTAAATACATAAATGCTGAGCTTGTGGGTGTTTGTGTGTGTGTGTGTGTGTGTGGTTAGGTTGCTTGCGCATGAGTGTGTAAACGAAATACTAATAAAAAAACCTGTGCTGTACTAAGTTATATGTGCAACAGTGCATATGTGTCTGTTCGCATGCTCAGAGAGGCTATATAGTCTGTACAATATCCACAAAAGTGTGGAAATGTGTGTTTGCTTGCACAGGACTAGGCACAGTGTGTGTGCGTGTGTGTGCTACAGTACACTTACAGCTTATGTAACACCCAGGCATGTTCTAACTCCACTGCGCCTGTGTGTATGTGCTTGCTTGTATGCGTACGCCCAGTTGTAACTGTGGTGAATGTACCCGCTCGCCTGTGTGCATATATATGTGTGCGTGTGTGTGTGTACCCGACTGACTGCAATGCTGCAACCAGCCAGCTCTGTATCATCATTGACCAAACTCGCCATCTGTGCCTGTAAGCTATAGAAACAGTGCGTCGCACTGCTACACAGCAATCACACATCATTAGCGTCTTATGAAATCGCAGCAGGATGCCACTTTGTTGCTTGTGTGTGTGTGTGTTGCACAGGCACGTATCTTTGTGTAAGTGTGTGTGTGTGCACTCATGCATGTTTAACTATATTATTTTTTAGCCTGTTTGCATGTTGTCTTGTATTCTTCAGTGTATTACAGGCTGTACCTGTTGGTACACGTGCATGCCTCCCTGCGTACACACAGTGTGTGTGTTTGTGTGTTCGCAGGGAGGCCCACAGTTTATATGGGTCACTCTCTTAGGAACCATAATCCCACGTTTGGACCAACTTACTCACTGGGGTTTCACTCTTCCTGTTGGGCCAAGCTGATGGCAACAAGCATAATGACCTCACCACAGTACTCGGTCATTGGCCTGCAGACCCCTGGCCTCTCAGCCAATCGCACGCTGCTCTGGTGACATACAGCCTCCAGCGGCTGTTCTGATTGGCTGGGGAGGCGGGACTAAGGGATGCTGTGCTGTTAAGGATGCCTCTGATTAGCTGGCAGGGGGAGAGTGTGAGAGGGATGGAGAGAGAGAAACCATGAGAATTTGGGAGTTGGTGTTCTTGAGGTTCCTCTGAAACTACACTCAACCTGTGGATCACACAGATCACAGGAGACGCTGCACAGCACAGGGAATATGTACAGATAAATAGATAGCACGCAAACGCAGTCAACGAGGCTTGTGTGAGTTGCAGTTATAATATAGGAGACAGCTTGGGATGTGACATATTGATATATGTTAAATTTGATAATGTCATGTCAGTGTGTTTTATTCAACTGAAGATGTCCAACCCTTTTCAAAAAGCTTCCCCTCTGTCTATTTATCCACACACGTTTTCATGTTTGTAGACACATGCAGAGGAGGTGAAAAGAATAAGAGAGACAGACAGATATAAAGAAAGATTTCATCCCTGTCCTGCGTGCCTGTATAAGTCCCAGACATGCCCACAGAGGAGACCCATTGGCCGCCGCAGCCTCGCTCTCCCAACAGCTGTTCTGTGTTTTCCCACACTGTGATTGGCCGCGTCGCGCCGTCGATCAAATTTACTTTGACGCGTGGCCCCGCCCCCGCTCCCCTTCTGCGCGATCCTATTGGCTACTGTACCCGTTCGTGTTCCGCGATTGGCCGCACGGGCTGGTTGTCAAGGCTTTGGGGGCTTCATTCACCATTTTGCGACTGTAGTGTAGAATGTACAGGGCAGTAGTTTTTCCTCCTTTTAAGTTGCTTTACCGGAGAAACATGAACGGCTGCTAATTGGCAGCTGCGGATGACCGGCCACCCTGCCCTATTTTACCCCGCGGACTCAACAGAGAATCACACTGGGGTACTATATTAGCACTGGTGAGTATAAGCTGCCCACAAATCTTTCTCCTGCAGCACTGCAGTGGGGTTGTTGTGCTTTTTTGCCGAGCTGCTAACGTTGTTCATGTTTACTGTGGCCATAAATAGTATTAGCAGTTGAGCTGATCAACGTATTTCCCGATATCTGGTTGGCCGACGGAGACGAGTAGAGGGCGGATTGGGTGTCTTCTGTGAAAAAAAGGGAGCGGTGCGGTTAGACATAGTGAGCTTGAAACTTTTCCACTAGAAATAAATTCAACGCCATAACTGCTGTTGGACTTCCTAGAACAATTTTTCGTTGCGTTGTATCAAACCTCGGAAACTCCTCGCTTGTCATTCCTTCTCCTCTCTCTTACACTGACACATTTTCTTCCTGTTTTTTAATGAATCAACGTGGCTGTTTGAAATAATGTGTTTTTTAAGGGGCACGAGGGCCTTCTCCTTGTTTGTGGCCACACATTGACACTTTCTCCCTCTTGTATCACGGTTGCAATAATGAAAATGACGACGAGGGTCAATACAAAGTTATCCGGGCAGCTTTGGCTGTATTTTCAGATGACTGTCACTTTCGGATGGGCCGGACACCCGACTTTTGTCCGCTGTTTGTCGTTGTGTTGTGTGGCTGTGGAGTGGATTGATAAAGTTAACGTGTTCATCTGCTCGGGACATTTCACACTGTCATGCAGCACGGGGAATATGAGCCGTATTACATGGTATTAGGTGTCAATGTGCCCGTTAAACCGGTTATTTCACGGTGACAGTGAGTAGAGCATTTCCAAGCGGCCTTGTGTGTAGTTGAGGCCTGGTCGCTGCACGCCACGGCCTGCTGTGTTGTGGAGTAAAACTGGTAGTAATCGCGGTACTACGAGGGCTTGACACATACACGGTACTATCCAGCTAAACCAGAGGTGACGACGTCACCTCCTGTAGTTTGCATTTTGTGCTTTGGCTCTTGTCTAGATAAAGTTAACAGCTGCTATCTACTCCAGATTATGATTATGTCAATATATTTATTCACCCTGGCCTGTCTTTTATACAGCACTGTAGTGATCCTGTTATAGACTTTAAAGGAGGTGCTCATGACAAAGCTATACCAAAAAAATGTCACGGATGTGGGTCAGAAATATGCCATTAAAAATGCTTTAGCAACACCGCATGAGGTTAAAATAAACCATAGGGGACTGAAAGGTCTGTCTAAGTTCACAGCAGGACCTCATATGCTCAAGTGAAAGTGAATCATAGGGAATTAATGTCAAGGTTGGCATAATAGTCATGGGAACATGCAGTTTTATATGCATTAGGCCTGTCTGTTTATAACATAGATTTATCAAGTTAACTCACTTTGTACTTGATATTATGAACAATTGCATTTAACTTAAGCTGTTAATAATTTGGTTTCACACAGTTTTGTTTGAAAAACTGATTAACCCATGACCATCCTGGACAATCGGTTCTAAATTATACATCCTCAAAGGTAGCAGTATATGTTTTTGTCATCAGACATGTAGAGTTGCAATGATTTATCAATAACTTGTCAATTACTGAAGTAATCAGCAATCATTTTGAGTAATTGTTAAGAAAAATAGGTCAAAATTCTCTCATTCCGAGTTATCAAATGTGAATATTTCCGGATTCTTTACTCCCCTATGACAGTAAACTAAATATCTTTGGGTTGTGGACTAAACCAGACACTTGAGGATATCATCTTGAGCTTTGGGAACACTGATTGACATTTTTCACCATTTTCTGACGTTTTATAGACCCAGCAACTAATTGATTAATCAAGAAAATAATCAACAAATAAAGATATTTACTAGCTGCAGCCCTACTGTCATGACTTGTATCAGCTTGCTTACAGTCATGTTTACTATGTATTCATGTGAATTTATAAAACACGTCAAATGCTGTCCTGCAAATAAAGTACGATTGAACGTGTTACCCTGAACTTTGTGTATACCTGAGACACAGGCCTATCATAGCTCACATATGGGTATCCTTGCTCCATATTTCACAGTGGGAAGTGTGAGTTGCGTCAGTTTGTCTTTAAGCTGTTATCATTAGGTCCATGACTCTGACACCAGCTGTTGTACACAGTGCACTACTGAGTAAACACACGTAGCATACCTCTATCGTGACCAAGTAAGGCAGACGGCCAAATTATTTTATGGTGCCTGCTCTACGGCCGTCTGTCCTAAATAGGGATTTACATAGAGCACAGTGATGGCTGTGAGCTCTCTAGCTCTCTGTGTGCACTATCAGCTATCATCACATAGATGTTTGCTGTGTGTGTGGCCTTGAGACAGGCGGCACTTATCGCTGAAAATGGATTTCTCTCTAGCCGATATGATGTGGCAGATATTAAAAGGACCTGAATGAATGCAAGCCTTCACAGACAAACAGGAAGGCAGCAAAGGGGAAAAGAGACAGGCTGACAGAGAGAAAGAGACTGGTGGGAGGATGGATGTAGAAACAAGGACAGACAGGCAGACATGCAAGTTAACAGACTGTCACTGACAAGTAGACATGCTGAGTGGTGGTTGACAGACATCAATCCAGAACATTTTGACAGGGAATATCACAGTTGGAGTGAGACATTTCAAAAAGATGACGGCGTATAAAGGAGTTGTTTTGATTCTCCCTCTTATACACTTGTTATTAACATCTTTCTTGCACTCATAGCTGCGTGGAGACTCTTGTTTTGGAAGAAATAAGGCAGAGCATACAGCAGCTAGGACCAAGTCCCGCGTGTAACTCCCACACAAACAAACCAGTTAAATGACAACAGTCCCCTGTTCAACAAGTCAGTAAAATCAATCTGTTTTACTTTATAAACGGAGGCAGAACTGTGAATGAGTCTGGTGTGGAATAGGCGATATTCTGAATGACTCTGTCATGGCCAAGAGTGATACTGAATAGCTCTGGTGTGGAATAACAATTATTCGGAACAACTCTGCTTTTCTGGATGACTGCAGCACAAAATGAGGACAGAGACTAAGTGGAAGGAGAGGAAAGAAAGAGGGAGATGAGAGGTAGGAATCAATATTAGAGAAAGACAAGAGAATGCGGGCAGGGGATAAGAATGAAAGTGTAATAGTAGCAAAGAGAGAGAGGGAGGAATAAAGTAACGGGAAGTTAGGTAATGGTCTTCCACAGGAAATGGAGTTTGTAGGGGCGGATTGACTCTGCTTTGAAATACATAGATAAAGGTCGCCACAGAGAGAGAGAGAGAGTAAGAGAGACAGAAAGGGAGGGTTTCAGTATGCGAGCGAAGAAGGAATTCCCCCGCCTCTACTGCCCCGGCCAAGAAGTAGTGTATGTGTGTGTGTGTGAGAGAGGAGTGCATGCAGAAAGGCTTGTCTGGGCAAATTGCTTCTCACTATTTCCATACTGTGTTGTAAGTTGAAATTGTTGTTTACCCTACAATATGGCCTCCTGTTTTCAATATGTACCTGGTATGGATGCAGGTCTTGTGTAATGTGAGTAGAACCTGTTATGTAATGATTTAATGTGTAATGAATTTGTAGATGAGTCATGTTCATTACTACTGTAGTACGATGGTGCATCATTTAACAGGGAATACATTTCATAAAATTAATGTTTAACTCTTTATTACTCAATTTTTTTTATGATGCCTGCCATCGCAAAGTCACACTTTGCTGTGATTTTATTTTGAGTTACTTTGATGTCACTTTAATGTTTCATAGATGTTTGATTTTGATACAGTCAGTCACTTTTACTCTCAAAATCATGCAGTTAGTTAGTTATCTTGCATGGCTCTGTGCATGTCTGAATGTGTTTGCCACATGAGTAACCCACACTCCCTGTTCTCTTTCTTTCAGAGTTTCTGGAATAAGGTGGGCAAGTGCCGAAGTCGCACAACGAAGACGAGACAGGATGAGAGAGAGAGGCCCCAGCAGAGGAGGAAAATAGAGAGAATAGAAAGGCAGAGCAAGAGAGGAACGCCAAAGAGAATCTCTGGAATAAATAAATAAAAAGACTTGTTTGGAGAAAAGGCAAGCTAGATGAAAAGATGAAGCCGATAAAAAAGCAGGGCCGGCGCTCCCCTCCCTCCACTCGGGCCAAAGGGGGGAAGCGTCGCGGAGTGGGGGATGTCCCAGAAGGAGGGGAGAAGAGAGATTCGGATGAAAACAGAAACAGAAGCAGATCCCCACAAAATCGAACACCCTCTTCTTCTTTTTCTTCTAATTCACACTCGGAGTCCCCCCAGGCAGACCCAATCAGAGCACGGGACACCTCAGAGGGGGAGGTGCTTCACAGAGAAGGGCTGTCAGAGACGACAGTATCCCTTGTGATGAATTCTGGGAAATTTTTGACATCCTCAGATGATAGATCCGGAAGGTCAGCTGTGAGTGGCAGCAGCCACAGTGACAGTGGTGGTAGCAGCTGTAGTAACAGTAGTACACCAAGCGCCAACAACAGCCCGAACCCCGCCTCAAGCCGAAAAACAGCCACCTTCAAAGCTCGCGTTCCCAAGAAGAAATACACGTCTGAACACTGCTCGTCTACCACTGGTAACCATAGCAACCCTTCCTCCAGCACGCCCCCTCCTCTTCCTCTCAGTGGTGGGGTCATCAACCATGAGTCAACAGGTTCAGGAAATGACATCTGTGTCTCGCACCCTGATGGCAACAATCAGAGTCGGAGCCTGATGGACAACTTTCACAGCAGGACCACTGGCAGGGATGGGCCTCAGGACAACTCTCCAGGGCCCCCTACCCTGTCGCTGGGAGGGGAGAGGGAAAGGCCTGGGAGAGGTGAAGGGGTAAGAGAGGCAGAGCGAGTGTCGCCCAGCCCCCTGCCCCGCTGTTCCTCAACAGACACCGCCAGTGAGCACTCAGCTGACCTGGAGGTAGTTGGCGACACACACACCCCTACACAGATGTCTACACATGCACCACCCACTCTCCCTGATGCTCTGTCTGATGCCCTGGCCAAAGGGCTGAAGAATCAGCGTGTCCTTGCTCGCCAGTTTAGGACAAGAAGTGACGAGGAGGGAGGTAGTGAAAGGGATGAAGGGAGGAATTCAGACTTGGTGTTCCGGGCTGGGGTGGTCCGTAAGGTCAGTGGTGAATTTGGAAGCCTGGAGGTACAACTCAATGGGGAGAAGACGCTGTGCCGTTATCCGTATCAACATGACAGCCCCCCAGGGGTGGTGGACATTATCCTTGATGCCCCGCCCCCTGGTGTTCATCCAATACCTATGGGCACCCGTGTCTGCGTGCCATTTGGCAATGAGGAGGGCAGCGAGGGCCAGTGGCAGTGGTATCGAGAAGGTGTGGTGACCCAGGTGGACACACACCCTGCAGTGGCCAACCGCTACCGTGTCCTGCTGTCTGAGGAAAGATCTCGCTCTGCGGACGAGGAAGAGGATGGCAGAGGGGCAGCTGCTGCTACGCAGGCAGTGTGGGTCTCCCGACAAACACTCCGGCTTCTGGTGCCACCTTGGGACCTGGATCTGCCGTCTGGAGGAGGACGAGATGTTGAAGAGGGGGTCAGAGACAAGGAAAGGGAGCGGGAGGACAGGGAGGAGATGGACGTGGAGCAGGAGGTGTGTCGTTTGAGCAGGGGGATGACACCCAGCGTGGGTTCGGTGTTGGGGCGAGGAATGCCCTACCCAGGCATGGTCCCTGTTTCCTCCACATCGGGCCACAACATTGCCTCCCCAATAACCCCAGTGTCAGTCCTCAGCCTCGCTCCTGGCCGAGAGTGGGAAATTGAGAAAGACTTGGAGAGAGAGAGGGACCTACAGAGAAAACAGGATAGAGAGAGGGAAAGAGAGCGAGAAAGGGAGAACAGTGCAATGCAGCAGCAGCAGCAACAGCAGCAGCAGCAGCAGCAACACCACCCATACATGCCACTCACCCCTGAAGAAGACATGGAGGTGTCCCACTTTAACATGGTCCCAATGGGGGCGATCATACCTGGGGTCAAACCAATGGCAGTTCCTCAACACCGCCACATAGTCTCTAAGCCCCCACCTGGCTACCTCAATCCGCACCTGTCTGTGGTGCGGGGCATCGGGATCCCCCCTGCGCACCTGACCTTGAACCCTCATCCCCCTCCTTCACCTGTCCTGTTAGGCCTTGACCCAGCAACTGCAGCAGCTGCAGCAGCTGGTGCTGTCATTGCCACCCCCCAGCTCCCCCCTCTCCCTCCCATCTCATCTTCCACAGCATCCTCCTCCAGAGTAGAGAAGGCCTCGGGAGGAGGGCCTACCAGTGGAGGAGCAGGTGGTGGCAGCGGATCAGGATCATGTTCAACCTCCTCCTCACGTTCCCGCACCCCACTGACAGCTGCCCAGCAAAAGTACAAGAAGGGAGATGTGGTGTGCACGCCAACAGGCATCCGTAAGAAATTTAATGGGAAACAGTGGAGGAGGCTGTGCTCCAGGGAGGGCTGCTCTAAAGAGTCCCAGCGCCGAGGATACTGCTCAAGACACCTTTCAATGAGGACCAAGGAGATGGAAGCAAGTGGAGGCGGCCGGGAACGGAGTGGAGCCAGCAGCACAGGGACTCTGACACCGTCCGACCTCCGACTGAGCGGTGGGAGAGCAAGCTCCGAGTTTGACTGGGATGAGACCTCACGGGAAAGTAGTGAGGCTAGCAGCCGTGGAGGAGACTCCCGCCCCCGTTTGGTCCTTCCCTCTCTGCTCCCCCAGGACCTCTCTCGCTTCGATTTTGATGAGTGTGAGGCAGCGACCATGCTGGTCTCCCTCGGGGGCTCCCGCTCAGGCACACCATCATTCTCCCCTATCTCCAACCAGTCGCCCTTCTCCCCTACCCCATCACCCTCACCCTCTCCGCTCTTTGGCTTTCGCCCTGCCAATTTCAGCCCCATTACTGCTACTGCCTCACTTCCTCCACGCCGCCATCGGCAGCTTAGCGGTACTAAGATGGGCACACCAGGTGCTGAGAGAGAGCGCCACCTGTCAGGGATTGTGCCCACTTTTCAGACCAACCTCACTTTCACAGTCCCCATGAGTCCCAGCAAGAGGAAGCTCGACACTCACCCACCCCCTCCACTGCCTGCAGTCCAGGACTACCAGACCAAACCTGAGCAACAGCAGCTGGTGGGCATAGGGGGAGGGGTGGTGGGAGACCCAAACTTGGGCCACAGTCCTGCCGGCTTCAGAGTCCTCTCCCCTCAGAGTCAGCCCACAACGCCCTCCTCACTTTCCTTTCCCCGGCCCCGTAGCGCCACCAGCAGGCCACCATCCTCTGCTGCCTCCACACCTCCACCCATGCTGGTCTCTCCCACTCCTCCCTCCCCGCTGCCTCAGGAACCCTCCCCACGGCGCATTGTGCCCCTCCGCGATTCCCCAGTCATTGTCCGCAACCCAGATGTCCCCCTGGCCAAATTCTCTGATGGCCCATTAGGAAGGAGAGAGAGAAGCAGGTCCAGAGAGCACAGCCAGCCCCAACACACAGCTCCTCCAGGCCTGCAGGTCCCCGTCCCCATCAACGGGGCCACCACCAACGGTGCAGTTCTCCTGCGCAACCCTACATCCACACTTGTCCTGGTCACCTCCAGCTCGGTAAGGGAGTCACTTTTTTTTGTGGCCCTAAAAAATATAGAACATTCATTAAATAGTATTACACATTTTTAGTTAGATGGTAAGATGATGTAAGAATGCTTGTTACAATTTCTAAAATGTTTTTTTTGGTGATACAGTAATATGGTATTGGTCAAAGGCTGATTTTGCAAAAGTGACCATCTACACTGTCACTGTTGTTTTGATTTTGTCACTTGGGCGATGTATAATCTCTATGATTTTGTTAGTGAATAATAAGAATAGTGCACTGAAAATCATTATTTTAAGAATCAAATACTAATTGTGATAGGTGGCCATTAAAATTTTTTTGTTGGAGTCCAATGGAGACCCATAGTCATGGAAGATACGCATCAAAATGATCTTATAAACCTCTGAAGCCACTCCTGCACTTAGTGTGACATGGAGTGTTTTATGTTGTGAAGAATCTGAGTGTATGGAACATACTGAACATATGGATCAACAGCAGAGAAGTGGATTAAAAGAGAATATATCTAATATGTTATTTGAATGAGCCAGTTCTTGGCGTATACTAAAAATACATTTTCGATGTCTCCTCCCAGTCCCTGACTCCAGCCACAGTGGGCCACACTGCCCTGTCCAGCCCCTCCACCCCTGGGTCGATGCCCACTTCATCGAGCTCAGTCCTGACCTCCTCTGGTTCTGGAGGCAGGGAGAGGGAGAGGAAACCTGAGGGACACCAGGATTCCTCTGGAGGGGCCCTGCCACAGCCGGTAGCATGTCACCCAACGCCGACGGCCCTGCTGCCGCTCATACTGCCAGCTGAGTCGCCTCACCCTGCTCCACGCAAACAGATCATCATGGGACGTCCAGGGACTGGTAAGGGAGGATGGGAAGAGGGAATGCGGGATCATTGTGGTATTGTGGCTTTATTTGCGTCAGATACAGTTTGCTGAGCAACACTGCCAAATTGTAAAGTAGGAAGGGATGTGCAGGCTGAAGCTTATGTACTCTAGCGTAGTACTTCTTTAGGGTTATAGGAGTGTCATCAGAGTGCAGTGGCTATGACTCATATACACAGTACTGTTGTTTGCTTGCAATTTAAGAAAGTAACCAGGGATGTTTTTTGCCCCTTTGGAGCATTTTGGAGTTGTAAATTTATGTTTAGTAGGCATGTATTTGGCAAATGCTAAAATTTCCCATTTTTTAATTATAATAAATAATGAGAAAAAGTAAGACTATGAGAAATGCTATTCTGCATTTTGCCACATACTTTTATAAGAAACCAATAACAATCAGTAAACAATTGCTTTAAGGGTCTATAGATAGAGTGTGTATGCTGTACAGATTGTAAACCCCCTTGAGGCAAATTGTGATATTTGGCTTGGAGATGCACCGATCAACTGGTGACTGGAATCGGATGTTTTTCAGCTTTATCAGCAATATCCTGTGCCTGTGTTTCATGTCATGCACACAGCAGCACGGACAGTAACTGACTGTTGTCACACACACACACACATACACTAAAACATGTTTCAAGTTCTTCACTGTGAGTGAAGAAGACACAGCGCTCCCGATTTGTAAACATGAAAGGCAAAAATAAGCAGAGTTTCCCACACCGACTTTACTTGTGCAGACCACCCAGGTATATTAATGCTCACCAACGTATAAACAGAGAGAGAGTATTATGTTGTTATGTTGGATACAGGGAGAGGGAGACAGAGAGAATCAGGTGTAGGTGTGTCTATGTCTGAAGGAAAAAGGAAGGTGAGTAAACACTAAACAAAGGTGGAGAATTAAGTAGAATTAAAATGGTGAGATAAGCAATAAACTACTAGAAATAGGGTAATGTATTCTGTCAAACATTTTCAAATTAAATATACAAATATACCCTCATCGCCCCCAAAGTTACACTGTCATTCTGTAGGACACACTGAGCTGTGTTATACTGAAGTTTATTTTCAGCTGGATTTTATTTGTATAAAAATGCTCTGTCCAGTAGCCTAACCCAGAGCACTTTTTATTTTGAGATGTGTTTGAGTGAGAGAAGCTACTGTAACCTTGGTGCAGTTTTGGAGAAAATGTAAAAGTTATTTAACTAAATTTATTGTTTAATAATAATGTTTTATTAAGAACATACTATTGAATGGACCCCAAGAAGAATCGCCATTGCTTGTGCTAGTGCTAAGGGGGATTCTGATAAAGAAAGAAAGAAAGTAAGAATTTTCATGTTAAAGAAAAGTTACAAAATTTTTTTTGTATGCTGTTAATTATACTAATTAGAAAGAAACAAAATCGGAATTGACCATAATCAGATTTGACAAGTCAGACATTTTTAAAAAAAATCTGAATTGGCCAGGAAAATTGCAATTGGTGCTCCATAAATAAAATTGACTTCACTTGACTTGAATTGTATCAATGGCCATACAATCCATAAAATCTGCCACAGTGGACAGGTGGAAAGTACATGCATTCATCAGTATTATACTGACAACAAAAAAAAGATAAGCCAAAAGGTCAATAAATTATAAATGAAGTTGTTGGCATTTTGTGAACATTCATTTTGACCCAAGCTTCAGTCCATATCAGGTCCGGCATACTGGTTTTGGTATTCTAGGGAGTGTCATACATTTCATATCTTTTCCTTCATTACCGTAAGGCAACTCTCTAAAAATCAAGACGTACTGTTAATGTCAGAAAGAGCACAATGTTGTTTGGGGGAGAATGAAAATGGTTGATGCATATCACCAGTTTTGTGTACCCTTTTTCAAAGCATGTATTTAGGAATAGTTTGTACTTTGTCTGCAAAGTGTTAGATATAAAAAAAAAGTCCACTGAGAAATAGAGGTGTTTGGGTTAATCATATACTCTGTGCTTGTTTCCATGCCAACCTCGTAATATTACAGCCAAAACTCAGAAATGTTACTTTGAATGTATGAATAAGGACGGTGGTTTCCATGTGAAATGCATGATATATCTTCTTCTGAATATTTTAACACTTTCTACATCTGAAAAAACTGAAAGTGTAATAAATGTACATTGATTTGTCTTAGTGCAAGAGAGATATTTAGTGGCAATTTATATGTTGTTCTTACAAAATGTAGCATATACAAGTCATACACATTCAGGAAACACATTCTGGCATGGTTGCAGCTACAGAATATTTGTTTATATCCATTAATACAAGTGTCCAAAGTATAAGGTTTCTATCATGAGGATCCTTGTATTCTAAATTTAAATTTTTAGTTTTTCATAACCCTTTTCTGATTGAAAGATAATTTCGTGACTTGGTTCATGTGGTAAAGATGACTGCAGAGTGAAACCTTTTTCTTCTGAGGCATGATGATCAGAAAAGGTTTGATGTATCAGCCCTCCTGCTCATTGGGTGTAATTTGTGACTCAGTGTGTGTAGTGTCAGAGTTACTGCTTGTGTGTGAGTATGAGTGTGCGTCTGCAAGGGGTGTCACCCTTTTCACATATACGCATTTGCGCGTGTGTGAGAGAGAGATAAGGGGTGTTGCACAGAAACTTTAAAAGGATATTGACATGTCTAGACATGCAAGACTAAGAGCGGGAGTGCAGAGAGCAACAAGGACATTCACACCTCCTCCTCCTGCTCCCCCCCCACCACCTCACACACACTCATCTCAGTGTTCCAGACAATCAACAACCTCAGACAGGGCATCAAGGGCAGGTCCAGCGTGATGTGAATGTGTTTCATCACTCTCGGCAGAAAAAGGAGTAATTGTATTGCCGGCGTGTTGTCATGGATACACTGTTACCACCGGTACAATTAGCGCAGTAAAGCGTTGAGGCCTGAGCTGATTACCGGAGCGCGCTTTTATTTCTCTCTCCCTTTCACATCCCTCGCACTGCTAACAGCCACCTGTGTCTGTAGCATAACGTTTCCTCCGCCATACATTTTTAAAAACACCTAGAGCCGCAGTGGGCCCAGAAACAAACACATTCAGACGGCAGTGAAGCCCCCGCGGCTGAGATCTCTCCTATATATAGCCCAGCTCAAGTGCAGATGCATTAGCATCACAAGTTTCATTACTGCTCTCTTTGAGTACATCTGCAGCCTTCAGTGAGGAAGAGATCAGAGCTCAGATGTAGCTGAGGTCCCATCTTGTTACACAGCTCAGGAACTGTATTATTTCTTTTGCTCCGACTGGAGAAATGATTTAGAAATTTCTCCAGTGGTAGTAATGTGTAGTAATAGCACAGGTGGATATCAGTTGAGTAGCATAATTTTCCCACCTTAAAGTGTGAAAAGACAGCTGTTCACCCCATCAGGTGTATTTCTTTAAGATTGCAGCCTCTCGCTAGTCATCACTGTCACCACTTCAAGTAAACCAGTAGAGACAGATGAGTATCCAAGCAGTGTTTCTGTCTCCGATATTTCACAACTCACCACTGTCAGTGCTTCCCTGGAATATTCATGCCGCGCCTCTTCAGGGTGTCAGCAAGTCTTTAAAAAGTGTGTCTCTCTCTCTCTCCGACTTCCCCAGTCTGTGTCATCTCAAGCCAATTGTCACCAATGTGTAGTTTCATATTTTAAAAAGCTCAGTAATTTCCTAAAACTGCTGGGCACTGTAGTTTTTAGCAAACCTTACTCAAATGGGTGTAAATCATGCATTTGTCAGGGACTATTTTTGGCAGTGGATTAATACACATTTGGTGTTCTTGTGGGAAATTACAGGAGCACTGTAGGATGGTGCGTGTCAGATTTAAACTAAATTACAGTGCCCGTGTTCATTGCAAGTAAGGCAAATGCCACCCAGTCCAACGGTGTTGCTTGCTGATGTGCTTTTAATAGTTTTTGAAAGGAACAGAAATGGAGCTCTGTGGCGCAGAGTCAATCAGTCATTTGGCTAAAACAGATAATGTGTGTCTGTCATCAGTTCATTCTTATTTTTAGACTTTTCATAGGATATGTTGACAATAAGAAATGTTGAATATTGCTTTGTTCTTGTGGAAAGTGCTGAAATGTCACCTACTGCAGGTTTAATTTTATTGATTTTGTTTTCATTTTAATCTGGATGCCGTTACATGTGGTTGAGGCAGAACTGGAAAGTAAGGCAGACCAAATAGTAATTGTGTGTTGTTTGACCACAACTGTGGGTGGAAAGACTGAAGAATGTTGATTTTGCACTTCCACTGGGTGACATTGTGACTCATGTACCTTCACTGTTACAATATTCCGCGACAAGGTTAATATCGCAATGATCTTATAAACATTTCCTGTTGCACTGCTTGAATCAATCCCAGAACTGTCATATGGCAGATACAGCTGGAAACAGTCTGTTTCTGACAGTATAGTTTCTTTATTTTCATTTTTAATGATTAAAGCAAGGGTAGGTAATGTATTTCAGAAGCATTTTTGTTGTTTTTGTTGAAATTCTCTTCGACAGCAAACAATAAATCAAATGGTCTGGGGGGGAAACAAGAATAAAAAATTCTGTATCTGTGGCTGTCACAGACCTTTAATAACATAACATTAGCTTTTTGCAGATGCTGTTTGTGGTAGTGGTGTTGGTCGATAGTTGATCGTTTTGAGGTTATTTAGAAACAGTGTCTCCATTACATTACACCAGAGAGCACTGACAAGTTCATTTTTCAACTGTAAAATGTTTCGCTTAGTATTTGTCGTGATTTTTGTTAAACAAATACTTTTGTCCCATATATCGTTATAACATTTAACTCCCAAATATCGGTTGGGCTTTACTGCTGATGCGTCTTTGAGCAAGAAATTAAATCCCTACAAGCTTAAGAGCTGCTGCAGTATATGTGAATTTGAACGCCTTACCTACCTGTGGATGATCAAATTAGGAGGAAAGCAAAATGATATATTTTACGATAATGTATGTCATGAGTACTATTTTTGGTCTTTCCCCCCTTAAGAAAGTAACCTCTGGCGTGTAAAACATTTGAATAAGCCTCACTTCCTCAGCTGAAGTTCCTTGTGCATACAGCAGCTTAAACTGCCAGTAAGTAATGAGTGCAAAGGGCAGAGCACAGTGATAATAGTCATGTGATACCAGAATTAGTTTCCAAAAGAGAACTTCTTGAACAGAGTGCATAACCAACGGCACCAACAGTACATCCAGCCATGGCATATATACATTTTCATCGTCGTCTAGCTCAGCAGTGTCTGAATCTCCATTTTAGATGAGCCATAGCTGGCGAATGATTAGCTATAAATAGACCATTTTAATACTTTATTATAAAATTATTCATGGAAACTGAAACTGGACATTGCAGTGCTGCAGTAGAGTTCATAGCCAGTTTATTTCCAGCAGGCTAGATATATGTGGAATACTGCAGTCAGGGGAGGGGAGCTGAAATCTTCCTCATATAATTTTACAGACACACCATTAACTATTAGACTCACTTCCAGTAAGTGTAAGTAAGTAGAAATATCCAAAAACGCAGACGTGATGGCATTTGTGGTAATAGTTGTGATTGTTGTAGCACTTCTGGTGTTTGTTGAAGTTGTAGTAGTAGTATTGGTACTTGTAGAAGTGGTAAAATTAGCAGTTGTAGTAATGGTAGTAATACAGTTGTAGTGGTTGTAGTATTTGCAGTAGTAGAGCTTTCAGTGGTGTTGTATCGTGATGATATGAACATATTGGGTAAACTACTACTTTGTTTTACAGTTCTTTTTTGTCCAATGTAAACCATGGATCTCCTAAGTGTCAACTCTTTATCAGCTAAGAAAAATGGCCCCAGTTTTCTGCAAAGTGACAATGCTTTTTCAGATAAGCAAACAGGTTTTCAAACAATTTATGTAGCTGAAGAAATATTTATCTAACATTTAATCCTTAAGTTTATCTAAACAGGGCGGAAGTAACTAAAGCCATGCTGGCGCCTCTGTGAGGCTAATGTTTAGGCACAGCGGTGCTTTGAGCTAAATGCTCACAACCACAATCCTAACCTGCTGATATTTAGTAGGTATAATGTTTACCATGGTCACCATCTTAGTCTACCATGTTAGCATGCTAACATTTGTTAATTCGCACTAATCACAAAGTAAAGCTGAGGATGATGGGAAAGTTACTGGTTCGCAGGTATGTAGTCATAAACCAAAATATAGGACAAATAAAGAATTTGATGAACAGTTAAGGAAAGTCATTAGGATTTGTCCTCTGGGGACCATGAAGGCCTGCCCAAGATTTCATGGCAGTCTGTCAAATAGTTGTTGAGCCATTTCAATTTGGACCAAAGTGGTGGATCAACAGACAAAAATCATCCAGGGAGCAAAATCACCAAATTTGGAGATACATGGTTTTCATTTCACACTGACTAATTGAAAGGTTTTGTCTGTTTTGTTTGTGTGTAGTGCAAAAGTGGTTCTCAAGTTTATTAACTTTATATGTGGCTTTGCATGCATATTGTGATATACTGAATATCTGTATAAGGCAAAGACTAATATTAATGTTGTAACCAAATAACCCATCTAAACGGTATTAATAGGTTTGTGTTTATAAATTAAACCTGTACTCTGTAGACTCTGTTTGCCTGAAATGGTTCCTGCTGCAGAGACAGTTCAGTTTAGAGTCTGAAGCTCAGCAGCAGTGTGGCAGCAGTCTAGACAGCGAGTAGTCTGGAGCCTGGAATCTCTGTGGATAAAATAACAGGTTCCCTCATCCCATCACACGCCACATGACCCCTCAACTCACATTATCCTGAGGGATGGTCTGTGTGTGTGTGTTGGAGAGGGGGGGCCGAATAGGTGACTGAATACATAACTCCATTCATGGTCTTCACTCTCTGGCAGTTTCTATAAAAGTGTAGTTTTTAGTAGCGCTTTAGCTCATTGCTGGCTGACGATCACATAGGCTTTCACATGCTGCCAGAGGGCAGAGCGCTACCTTCTGTCTACAGTCCATGATACTGAGATGGATAAACATGATGACATTTCACTTTTTCTCTCTTTTCTCTCTCCCTTCGCGTTCCCACAGTTTGGACCAACGTGGAGCCTCGGTCGGTGCCAGTGTTCCCTTGGCATTCACTCGTCCCTTTCCTGGAGCCCAGCCAATCAGGAGCGGCTGCCCAGCCTGCTGATGGCCAACAGCTTGTCAATCAGAGCAAAGGTAGCAAATGGCCCCACTCCTTTTCTCTGTACAAGACAACATCACTTATCACCTGGGAAAGGGACACAGAGAGCTCATTTCACTGCTTGTACCCAAACATATATAACTCTATATTATAAACAAATATTTCCCACAATATAATAATCATAACAGGAAACAGGGCTGCGTTTCTCAAACAACGACTGCCAAAACACTCCAGTACACAGCCAATACAAATGTTGGTTGGACATACAAGCAGCCAAGTCAGTGTTTCCCAAAACAGTTGCGACTGAATTGCAAATCAGCACAGTTGGTGTTCACACCAATATAGTTCCAGTAACATTGTTGATAACACTTTTTATTGACTGGAGTGCTAAAATTTATTCAGAGACTAATTTTGACTGGTGGGGACAGTCAGTTATCTGAACACATTTTCTTTTTCACTGATCTTCATGAGGCCTTAATTTAGGTCTTCAACTTATCTTTTCCATCTGTTTTAGGGATGCAAATATTGGTTAATCTATGAAATGTCAGCAGAGTATTTTGACACTCTACCAAGACAATTTCTCAGAGACCAAGGTCAAATCTTAAAATGCTTGTTTTGTCTGACCAGCAATGTAAAACATAAAGATATCTGATTTGCTGAAATATATAAAAACAACAAGCCCTCACATCTCAGAAACCAGAACCAGTGAATAGTTTCTGCTTGTAAAATGGGGGTTATTTTTCTGTCAGTGGACAAATCGATAAACTAATCATTTCAGCTCTAGACTGTTAAATAAACTAGCTTGCTTTTGGGGAAGTATTACTACTTCAGGACTGTGTCACATTATCTGCCTCAAAAGAAGTTTGTTTTCTATATGGGCATAAAAGATAAAACCAACTTGTTGGATATGTTTCAAGAAATAACCCTACATACACAGTCTTCTAAGAATTTTTCCATTTAAATAGATGTTATATTTGTTAACAAACATCTACAGTATATAAATAAAAAAAGTCATGTCAGTACTCTGTTATGTATCGATGTAGGCACTAAACCCTTGAGGGGACATTTCCTTTACATGTGAATGTTCTTCATCTCTATATGAAGTATTCCTCTTACTACTGTTGCAACGGATTATAACAAAGATGCAGTCAGAGCTTCTCACACCTCCCACACTCAGTTGGCCAGAATAGAGCTATCCGTCAACAAGCTGTATGAAAGGTAGCCGTGCTCTTACACATGCCGCACTGAAGCTCACTTTCTTAACGGTTGTCACTAACTGGCATATAAATGGCTTTTGTTTTTCAGAGCCTCGTTGCGCTGTTGCCCTGGTGAGCGACGGGCGAACTGGTCCTCCAGACCTAGAGAGGGGTTCTCCATCATGCCCTCCCCCGACCAATGACAATCCTCCTACAGACAGGGGCGGAGCTGACAGCGAGACAGAGAGCGATACAGATGACCCGTAAGTAAGAAGAGGTTGGGGGTTTTTTAGGGGGATTTTTTTTTTCAGCTGATTTTTTCCTCTTCCCTGTTTGCAAAACTCATTGCAAAATTCATTTTTGGAACAAAAAAGTAACAGTTTTAGTTAACATAGCTGAACACAACAGTGTATTGCTCAGAGGAAGAAGCACAAGAAATAAAAGATTTGATTGAAATTCAGGTGTGGAGTAGCGCTTTGGCACATTGACCACATTGTGAAATGCTGACAGTCCAGTATTCAGTCACAGGAAACAGCAAGACCAACTTATCCAAAATTAGGTCATGCAAGTGCTGTAATCTATATCTGTCACATATAAATCTCACTGACTTACTGAAGTGAAGTCTTTATTTAGTTGCAAAGATGCTGTTTCATTAACATTGTATCTTTTAATTATTAATTCATTATAATTATTATTAGCAAGCAGTGTTTTTCTGACTTCATCCCTACTTGAACTACTAAGGATTTTGTTCATTTACTAAATTATATGTATCCCTTTACAAAATAAATTGTCCATAGCTATATTTCATTATTCCATATACTTAAAATATGCAGAAGCACAAAAGACCAGACCAAAAAACCTGTTGTCAACCAAGTTCTCAAGCTAACCTTCTGTTCTCTAAAAAGTATCATAACTTGTTTTGGTGCTACATTTAAATTATGTTCTCTTCATACGTTGCATTTCCTTTCTGCTACTCTTGGTATGACTCAGTAGAAGGCAGATAGTAACAGTAGATATATTAGACGCAGTTTGTCGGCGCAGTTTGTGTCACCAGGTTTAAAACTCTCTAGAACGCTACGCTCCGAACAGGTGCACTGAAATCCACCTTTGACAGCAAAATTCTAACGAAACAAACAACAACAAACAACTGTTCTACCAGCTGCGTCAGTGTGTGTGTTTGGCAAGAGTTGTACAGTCTGTGCCTGCTTATTCCACTCAGTCTCAGTCTCAGGCTGTGTCTCTGCGTCTGGCTGGGTTATTGCTCTTTCAGAGTGACTCAGAAGGGCTGCGTGGCTGTCTGGCTGGTAGTGTGGTTTTGAATGTTTCAGGGTCACTGTGCTCACAGTGATGGCGGCTCCAAACAGATCTGCCATCACTGGGAGCACAAAAAGAAATCCTTCAGCAATCTCTGAATGTTGCAGGGGTTACACCTGTTATCTGGCTACATCTCTATGGGGAGACCAGTGGCATTAATAAAAACAATATTTAATTTTAATAGTGAGCCACTTTTTGACCCAAAGTTCCAGGGACCCAGATCACTTTTCAAGGAACTAAAAAGTTATTTCGGCCCACTGGTGTGTGCATTTCCACTGTGGTCTACAGACCTGTGAAGATTAGGCAAATTAACCAGCTGACGTAGGCCTATATGCCGTACAAAGCGATGCACAGGCGCCATTATTTGTAACCACTATCCAGGAGCAACATTTATAAATGAACATCAGATTTGACTGGAAAATAATGAAAAACTATAGGCTTTGCGTGGCTATTAAAGCAGCTTTTTGTGTGAGAGTATAATGGAGAGAAACAAGATAATGTTTGTTACACATTTAATAACATACTGGATAAAGCCACAAAGTTCTTAAAATAACTCCAGCACAGAGAAAGCAACACAAAAATAAAATCGCGTCAGTTTGGAAGGTTATTACACGTTTCTAGCTGACAAGCAGCAGATCAGCTGCAGGACTCGTGTCTGTGGTTTATTACCTGCTTTAATCAGCTGTTACGCTTGTTTTGGAGAAGAGGAGAGCGACTTCCGCTCTGTGTAAAAACTTCCTGACTGATGAAAACTTAAAATTACAACTCTGGACGAGTATTTATCTAAACTCGCCACTGCATGCAGGCTGCTATTTCCAAGCAATAGGCTACATTTAATGCCAACATATGATCTCAGGCGGACATCGTTGAGACATGTGTGCTATTTGACTGTTGATTGTGATTGACTGGTTTGCTAAAGTGGAAAAGAGAGGAGCAGTCGTAGGAAATCACACGACATCCTCCAGTTAAAGCCAGTAGTATCTACTCGCCTATTTCACTGCAAAGCAAGCACCACCCCCCAAAGTACCAGTACTTTTGGAAAGTTTTTGGAAATAAAGACCCTACAACTACATTTAGACTCTGGTCCCTCAGGTGGAAAAACAGTGGGTTACTCCAAAGGTTCCTAGTTCCAGGGTATAGTTCCTTTGTTCGAAACAAACAAATTCAAGCCAATTTTATGCATGCTTACAGACACATACAATATTAGTATAATAATAATACATTTTTTATGTTATTTGTTTTTATTCAATTTGTTTCGCTTCTTATCTGTCCATTCTCAGTCTGTTAACCCCTTCTTACGTACTTTTTTCCGTGTTGTAACACACACACAAACTGACAAAATTAAATCCCCTCTGTTGTATATATTGCGGCACACTGGTACTACTGTACAACGTCACCTGGCAGAACTACTTCCTAGTGCTGTGGTGTGGTCCTGTACTGAGAGAAGTGTGGAGTTGCCAGTTGCTGAAAATGTTCAGTAAGCCTCCTGTCACCATGTTATGTCTCCCATGATGGTTCCTGTTTCTCACAACAAGGAGAGTTTTTACACCACCCACACTCACGCGTTCACCCATACGCCTGTAAACATGCACACAAATAGCACATCTGACTTAACCACAACTCTCACGTAACTCAAATCTTCCTATGATTGCTCTGGGAATTGTGGCATTGTATGTTTTGTGTCCCACAGCTTCATTTCTGCGTTTGTGCTCTTTAGCCGTTTTTTTTTCCTTTATATAATCTTTGCTGTATTTTGTGTTTGCTGTATTTAATAAAAAAATGCTCTAGACAAGAAGGCAAAAATCCTCGCCATATTCATGTAGTCACGGCTTGACACCGAGTTCACTCTGTAACAGAGAGTCAGACAGAACGTACGTCTGACACTTCACAGTTTCAAAAGACTTTTCTAACTGTTATTCTCACAATTGAAACGGTTTTCTTGCCTGTTGTGCCAAAAAAATCACTAATCAAGGTTTATAAACCAGTGACTTATTAGACAGTCTTGCTCTATCACTAATAGCTGGGAAGTACATTGTGTATGATTCAAAGGGAATTGCACAAACCTAACCTGTGAAAACCAGAATTTGCATTCTGATTGTCTCTAATTGTCTGTGTCTGTATTTCGTTGGCCCTCTTCCTTTTTTCACTATCTATCTTGATTTATGTCTCTTACTCATGTTCTGTTTTTGGCTCTGTGCAAGTGTCATCACTGATATAAACTGTGCTATTATTGAAATATTAATAAGAATTTGTAGACAAACCAATGTCTATTTTACTGCTCAGTTTCTCCAGTGAAACTTAACCCAGTTTTTGACAGCATTTATTTGCTTTTTTTATTTACTCTGTGTCTGGTTGCTTTTTCCTGGAAACTTGGCTTGCAAGTTTCCAGGAGTGCAATGTATTAGTAGTAGAAACAGCAGTTTCTGTGGAATCAACTGAATAAATAAAGTCAGTAGTTAGCATCCACATTGATAACCGCCATGGCTGAACATGAAAGAAAGAGTGTTCATCACTTTAACAGTAAATTAAGTCATAAGAAAGTCATGAAGACGAAGGGAAAACACTGTTCTGGTTGGCTGACATGTGACCTCTCTCTGGGCTGCATGTTGCAGTATCAATTAAAAAACGTGTCTGCAGTCTGCAGGTAACCACTATAATCAAAAGTGTACACAGCATAACATGTCATACTGGTTTAGTGCTTACTGTACATCAGATGGACCTTCATGGAACCACAAAGGTGTGAAATACACTGAAGACATTTGAAAAACAGAGTTAGATCAAATCATGAGTAGACTCCACACTCTTTTACACAGTATCTTAATAAATAAGGACTGTGTCTTGAATTCCTGCCTAAATTCTTCACAAACCCTCAGCCTGGTCACTGTCCTGGAAATCCCTCACAGTGAGGAATCTCCCTTGACTTCCAATCTCTTCAAGACTTACAGTTTCACTTTATCTCCGTGTATGAATGCAGGTTCTCCCCGGGTGTGGCCAACGATCCGGCGCCCTCCACTGGCCCCATGAAGAGACGCACGCAGTCCCTCAGCGCCCTGCCCAAGGATGGAGACAGGAAGGTCAGCCCACCATGCAGACAGACAGTCAGTTAGTAAAATTGGCAAACACTTTTGGAATATAACTTCCACAGTTAACCATACATGTCTAAATATGCATTCATATTCCAAACACCTACCAGAGGGAAAAGGACCACATTCGCCGTCCCATGAATGCATTCATGATCTTCAGTAAACGCCACCGAGCCCTGGTTCACCAGCGACACCCCAACCAGGACAACCGGACAGTCAGCAAGATCCTGGGGGAGTGGTGGTATGCTCTGGGGCCCAACGAGAAGCAGCAGTACCACGATCTAGCCTTCCAGGTAAAGATTCTCTCTAAAATTCTGTAAGTGGGTTCTTCAAAGTACATTTTGTTTTGCATTGTCAGAGGTATATTTAACATTCCAGTAGTGAATTGATCACAGATGTTTGTTGTTTACTTTCATTTAAATAAATTAGCAGTTTTCTACTGATGACCATAACACAGTAGTGTCAGTATATGAGATATTTTAATATTGTGCTTCAGACACCCAGATTCACCAACAGCAATAGCAGCTTGTCAAGATAAAAAAATGGTAGTTTTCATGGGCACTGAAAGGCATCATAGATGAACTACAGAAACTCAAACTGCATCAACAGAAAATTAAAGACACTCTAATCTTCCTCCAGGTGAAAGAGGCCCACTTCAGAGCCCATCCAGACTGGAAGTGGTGCAACAAAGACCGCAGGAAGTCACTGTCAGAGGGCCGTGGGACGCCAAAGGAGCAACGGGAGAGGAGCATGTCAGAGAGCATAGGTGTGTGCGTGTGTGTTTTTTAATGAGCATTCTTAGATCAGTGAATGATTTTTTTGTGGTGGATGTACTTAAAATACAGTCATATTGAACCATTTTCTAAAAAAATATATACATATATAAAAAGATGTACTGATTTTATTGCACAATGCTGGCATTTTGCTGATGCTCTTACACAGTACATCAGAGTGAAGTTTTATTGATATATTCCACGATGATATTTTATGTTTGCTCTTCTTTGTCTGTCTTTCTCCCATTCTTCAGATGCCCATCCAGAATCCCAGGTGCTGGAGGGGAAGGGAGGAGGCTCTGGCTGGCCTGGGGGGTCAGAGCGTAGAGTGGGATTATTTGTGGGGCAGCACCCTCGTCCCCGAGCCTTTTCCCAGAGTGCTGTGCACACCCTGGAGCAGAGGGAGAGAGAGGGAGACCTGGAGAAGGTAGGAGGTTGTTAATCTGCAGCTCAAAGGCAAAAGCAAACAGACTGGAGATTTAAGAATGTGCTCCAAATCACTAGCTAGTTTAATCTTAAAGCTAGAGAAATGTTAAAATCATGTGCTTTCAGTTAAGTCTAGGGTATTATTCAAGCACCTTTAACACATCTGTGGCATTTAAGAGAACAAAGAAAACACAAAACAAAAAACCAAATGCAGAAAATAAAAGCAAAAAACTGAAGTAATTCTTAAAAAGAAAAAACACAGGGCCAGAGCTTGTATGTGAGCACCTACGCAACAACATGTGTGTATAATCGCAGATAGCAGACGTGTATCTTGCACACTGCAGACCATTTTGGTTGAACTCTACAACTGCAAGCATGCTGTTCAAAAACAGTTCAAATGGACTCTCTTTGTTCTTTGTGTGAGGGCTTGAGTTGTTGCTGCTGAAAACCCACTGAAAGCTCTGGGGGTGCTTAGACTGCAACTTCAAAGGTTTCACTTTCTACTTTTTTTAGTGCCTTTGAAGGTATGAGACTAGTGTTTGGTGCTTCATTCCTAATCGCAGAGGGATAGGCCTGCATGTTAGCTCTTTTGTTTTGAAGGCATTCATTTAATGCTGGTGTCGGAGCCACATATATGCATGCTTTGATAGTAACTACATTACTACCGTATGAAGTGTTGTTCTTAAGTACTTTTTCTTTTTAGTTTTGAGTTTAGAACCAGTGTCCTTCTACAGTAACTACACAGACATTTTCTTTTCTCCACTGTGTCAGGAGGACGGGGCGAGTTTGTTTCGCCACCGGCCCCTGCCTCAGTCCCTGTACCAGGGCGGGGTCAGTGAGGATGTGACCAGTGATGAAGAGCGCATGGTCATCTGTGAGGAAGAGGGGGACGATGATGTTATGGGTGAGTAGGATGAGCAACAGAGTGGTCTAGTGTTGGTTAGAGACTCTATTGCATAACCACAAAGTCATAGTTTCAGTTCCCATAATGATCATTGTGTCTTTAAAAAAAATCACCCTTCTTAGTCAGAATGACAATGTCAGCAGCACGCATAAGAGCTAAAAAAAAGTGGTTATGTCATCTGGTGAGCCCTGGCCCCAGCCCTGGACTGTTAATTCCTAGTGTTACAATATAGCAATAACAATAGCACATAATTGGTTATTTGATTTAAATTTGGTAATTTGAAGCCTTTCCAAATGTTTGTTCAGACACCATCAGTGCTGCTTCACTTGCACTGATTGTAAATTAAATAACTTCCCAGGAACAGTTAAAAATATAATGTGTGTATTGCCCCCTTTTTTGAAATTTGTTGAAAACACTAACTTTAGATTTTCATGTCCCACCCTCAGAGGATTCCTGTCCTGAAGGCTCCATTGACCTCAAGTGTAAAGAGAGAGTGACGGACAGTGATGAGGATGAACCAGATGGACAGGTAGCTGCAGTGATCGTCAAATAACTTGAATTACTGTCCACAGTTGACTTCACTTTGAGATACACTGTCCTGGGCGATCATGTCTTTCCCTTCTCCCATTTTGTACCTGGATATTTACAATATAAAGTAGAAGCTAATTATTTAATTACTTAATTATTTTTATTCAGTACTTGTTTCTGATCTATATATGGTCTCCACATCTAGGAGTTGAGTATATCAGATATAGTAAAAAGCTGCACTGCAAAAACATATTTTATTTATTAAAAACTGAACCTGGTTCCAGTTAGTTATTGATGTGTCTTGATTTACAGGGTAGAGCCTTGAAGAGCTGCATTCTTATATCAACAGTGTAATTCTGCAATTAAGGCATCACATTGTTGGGGGTTTAATTTAAGCTTTTTAGTTTCTGGAGTCCTTAATTCCCATGAAGCATTAAAAAGCTAGATTTTCCACAGTTAGTGTAAGAAGAGAAGAACTTTGTAACTTTCCCGGCTTTGATCTCTCCCTCTCTCCACCTCTCCGACTATCTCTTTCCCTCCAGCATGGCTTCCAGCCAGTGGCTCGCTCCTCTCTCCCCTCTTCCTCTCCCTCCATGCCTCACTCCAACTCCACCTCAGCTAAAGGGAACGGAGGAGGAGGAGGAGGTGGTGAAGAGGGGTCTGAAAGGAAGAGAAAGAGAGGTACAGACGGAGGAGAGGAGGGAAGCGAAGGAGGATCCAAGAGAGAAGAAACAGCAGGCAGTGGAGGAGGTGGGCAGACTGTCTCCTCTCTCTCCATCACAGGCTCAACATCCAGCGCCCAGGCTCCCCCTGCTTTGGCCCAGCAGGGTTTGACCCAGGTCCTCGGCACCTCCCGTATGGCTCCCACTATGGTGACCAATGTGGTACGACCCATCGCCAGCACGCCCATCCCCATCACCAGCAAGCCAATGGAAGGAGCCGTCACCGCCAGCTCCCATGCCCAGGACAAGAAAGCCACTCTCCTGATTGGAGGAGGCGGACCTCAGCAGCTGCCAATCACCGCAGGGGGTGGGTACCTGTCCTCATCCACCTCCCCAGGTCCAGTCAGTGTAACCCCTTTGGGGGGAAGCAGCCTGGTCACTAGCCTAGTTCTGGGAGGGTCCTTTCCCGCTGCCCAACCAGTGCAGATCCTTACCCCCACGCAGCCTCACGCACAAACCCCCCTACCTATCCTCCAGCCCCAGCTCCATCCAACTGCCGCCACCTCCTCTCTCACGCCTGCCGCCGGCCCCAAGCCTCTAGCACAGGTCCAGTACATCCTGCCTACCGAGAGCCCCTCCTCCCCTCAACTCACCCACCAGAAAATTCTCTCCCTACCCACCACTGCCGGCCTGGCCAATGGCATGCACACGGGGGCGGGAATCAGAGTTGCTTCAGTCAGCCCTGGGACCAGAGGTGAGACAGAAAGCAACTGGCTTTCAAATTGGCTGACAAAAAAGAACAAATCTGAGTTTCATTTTAGTCTTTTCACTGGTCCGCTGAAAACTGAAATTTTTATTTTATTTAAAATTTTCTATTTTGGCTGTAGTTCCCTCCGCTTATTTCTTATTAATCATCTCCACTGGAAGCACTGAAAATAGATTTCATTGGCTTATATAAACGGGAAGTAAATGATTGACATGTAAAACACTGTTGACATGAGCATGAGCGCCCGCCGCCCACCCATGCCTTAATCACTCTCTATTCATGAGAGTCTGAAGCAACAGAACATTGTTCCACCTTTTTATTGCAGAGGAATTTCACTATTATCAGTAGATGAAACGTCCTCTCTGTGTCAGTGTGTCTCCACCCACCTGTCGCTCCTGTGCTGTCTTCACCTCCACTTTTTTGGCTCAATTCAGGTTTTTCAACTGAGTGTTTTAATTTTCTCTCTCTCTCTCTCTCTCTCTCTCTCTTTCTCGCTTATTAGTCCAAACCCAGTCGCCTGTCTTGCAGAGCAAGATGTTGGTTCCCATGGCAACAGTGAGAACAGGGTCTACTCCTCCTCATCCTTCCATTTCCCTGGTTGCTCCACCTCTTCCTGTACAGAACGGCCCCGCAACAGGAAACAAGGTAATAATGCCAACACTGTAATTAAAATGAGTGTCAACAGTTTCACAGATAAATAGATACCACCCTGTCTGCTGACAGTTGACATGGTAGTTTAATCCACAACAGCATCAGCAGTAGCATTAAAACTACACTGAGACCACGTATGAGAGGAACCAAGTGTTTTACAGTGTGGTGAAAACGTCTGTGTACTGATTATTATTGAAATGTTTTGGTAATCAGTAATAATTTATTACAAAAGAATACAAATATGTATAAATGTATTTATTGGTTCCAGCTTTTCTAATGTTCAGATAAAAAACAAACAATTTAAAGGGGACCTATTAAGCTTTTCCGTATTTTCTGGCATATCCATAATGTTACAATGTCAGATGTTCATGTTAAACATGAACAAAGCTTCAAATAATTAGGTAAAAGTGTCACAAGAAATCCTTGTGAGCATAAACCTCAGATTTTCTCTTCTAAATGCTCAAGTTTCAACAGTTTTTTCTACCATAGGCTCGGTATGATGTCATAAGCAGGGGATGCTTTAGGGCGGGGCTACCTTATGATTGACAAGTTGCTACCATGCCGACTCCTATCCGCTGCTGTGTGTAAAGTTAACCAGCGCTATTGAAAAAGCTTATTAGCAGTCAGCTATAAATTTTTCCGGTAAGTAAATTTTGTTTTATAGCCTTTTTTTAATATAGCCAAAATTAGCACCCCAGCTAAATTCATAGTTAAAGTGAATTATGGATGCACCTATCTAACCAAGCTAGCTAGTGCCACAGTCTCGTCCGAATATTGACGTTTATTTCCTGGTTGCAACAAATCAAACTGGCAACGGCCACTTGGCCACACTTCAAAATGGCAGTCTCCACTTCTTTTATACAGTCTGTGGTAAACACAGCTCAGGGTCTTGGCCAATCAGAAAACAGTGGGCTCGAGGAGGGGGGGGGCTTAAATGAAGATAGAAAATAATTTTTTTTGAACTTTGAATGGAAATGCAGGATAATAGGTCCCCTTTAATGAAGATCTCCTGTGCTTTCAAAAATTGTAATGAGCATATTTTCACTTTTAGTCACTGTTACTTATTAACTGAACACTTAGTCAATTAATGTTTAATTCACTGCAGTTGTTCTACATTTTATTCAGGATTGACTAGTTTTAGCTTTAACAAAGTGCTAGAGTTGTTCTGAGAACCATAAAAACCACATTTGAGTCACAGTCGTTTGTGTCACAAGAGAAAATCCTCTTGTTTATGTGTTTACCTGCCCTTCAAAGATCATCCAGATCGCTCCCATGCCTGTGGTCCAGACCAACATTCACCCTAGCGGCTCAACAGCAGTGCATCCTGGGAGCCCCTTTCCTGTTTCCATGGCAACAGTGTTGGCGCCCGGTGCCGCGCCCCCGCAGACCGTTCTTCTGACCTCTCCACCCACCAGGTCACTAACACAGGCCTGACACCTGAAAGACAGACAACATATACCCACTTTTATTTTCCTCAGCTGCTGTTTTAGCTGGTCAGAGATCCATCTGAGATATAAAGATGCTGTTGGATTTCAATTTTAGCCAGGTCATAATGTTAATTGTACTTAACGTGCAGTAAATGTTGATAAAGAAAGTCAACACTTTCAAAACATTTGACACAGCAACACAAACCATGACACTAACTGAAAAAACTTTTAATGCCTTTTTCCAAGTTTTTAGACAGGTATAAGAAATATTTCCACTTGGACACATTGTTCAAAGTGAAAATTAGGTTTATGATACATCGAATAGTTTATTGACAGAAATTGATACTGTCTGTAATTGCAAAAATGGTCAACATTTACTGTTTCTATCATCTTAATGTGAATATTTGCTGGTTTTGGACTGTTCGAACAAAACAACCAATTTGAAGTCAGCTTGGGCTTTGGGAAAATCATCATTTATTGCTTTTTAGACTAAACAGTCAATGAATCAAGAAAGTTATTGGCAGAATAATCCAAAATAATCAGTCATTGCTGCCCTAGTTTTTCCCACTTTGTATATTCGCACATCTGTTATATCATCTATAATTTGTCTTTAAATATGTCAGAATTAGTCTCTTTGTATTGTATTTGTGTTTAATGAGCCATAGAAGTTAGTAAGCTGCTCAAGCCATTATTGACTTTTTTTAAATTTGCAATATTCAACTATATTCAGCTTTGACACTCATGACTCTCCTTTAGGATCACCTATGTCCAGTCTGGCCCAGGAGGTACCACAGCAACACCCCAACAGGCCACACCCGCTCCATGCCCAACATATATCCCATCATCTCTGGCAACCCTGGGCTTCGCCGCCATCGCCCCGACTGGGCAAACCCTGGTTCAGCCGCTCATTGGTCAACCGCCACTGTTAGCGCCGGCCCCGCCCCTGAACTCTCCAGGTCAGGCCTCGGGAACCACTGGTCGTCAGGTAAAGAGGAACAGAGAACTGTTAGTACCAAAGAATTTTAGTGTATTGGTGTGTGGTCCTGAATAATATCAGAAAACTGATGTTTCTAGTGTTTAAAGAGTGAACAATTTAATCTACATTAAAAGCAGTCTTGTTATCAGTTTTTATTTTATTAGATTTAATTTACTGATTAAACCAAATGTCCATGTTTTACCATTGGCGCATGAATGAATTAAACCTCAGAGGAAGGCTCATGCTGCTACAGAGGAAGCAGGAATAAGGTGCTAAATTTAGTATTTTGCTATCAATAAATAATTACCACATCAGTTTGAGACATTAGGGTAAGAATGTTTTTAAAAAACAAAAGATATTGAAAGATATTGGCCTCTGCATTACATTATTATTGTATTGTATTGTGTGGCACCAGTTTGTAACTTCTGCAGCACAAAGATTAGTTTACTTTGTGTAACGAAACAGAATCTATTTTTTCTTTTGGAGAAATAAATTCCACTTCTGCTTTTCTCACAGTATAGTCTCAGCTCTAGCTTAGCTTCACATGACATATTCCCTGTCAGCGGTTATTATTACCGCTTATTCTTCCTTAACCAGTAAAGCCTCATCCACTGTTCTACTGAAAAATAACACAAACAATTTCTTGTTTACTGACATGCTTGTATTATTTTTTTCTTTATAAGGTACTAACTGCCATATACCCTGCACCAACCGTTGCACTGGCTACTGGCGTGGTCTCTGTGACAACCATGCCGCCCGCAGTGGCCACCCCAGCCCAGGACGTTATAAACCCCTCCTCTCCGTTGGCAACAGGAGTGCAGGGGTCAGCAGCGGCATCCCCTCAGGCTAATGTTGCCATGGATGTGGAGCCAAAGGTGGAGGTGAAGAGGGAGAGCCAGCTGGATGAGGATGGAGGACACGGGTTGCCTAGCTGTGCTGTCAGCTCTTCAATGGCCACCTGTATGAGTAATGCCACAGCAGGTAATGCTCCACTGGTTTTGTTTGGTTTTAAATTCCAGTGTTGGTTTCTTGCTGTTGGGTTGAGTTAAAAAATATTTATCTTATCATTTAGTCAAGTGTGGAGCCCTAAAAATCTTCTTGAAGAAAGGGGTGTGATTGTTGCAGAAGCAGTCTGTTTTTAAGTGAATGTTTTCCAGATTAACATCTTGTAGTGAAACTGAGCTTTCAGGATTAAAGTTACAGTGTGCACCTTTTAAACAGGTGAGATACATGAGGCCAGATGCAGTGTTTTTATATCATCAAGTTTGAAATTATCTTTATCTGCTCCAGTCAAAAAAGAGGAGGACATCAGTCTGCACATCAAAGAAGAAAATCTGAGAGATGGACACAGCAGAGAGACACGAAGTGAGATGGACAGAGAGCGAGAGAGAGGGATGAAGGAGAACAGTGAAAAGAAGGGAGGCAGAGAGACAGACAGAGAGGACTACAGCATGGCTGACAGCAGCAAAGAGGTGAGAAAAGC